>JAHWFP010148443.1:0-51227 GCA_023313725.1 Lithobius niger
TAGAAGATCCCATGAATTTCCGACTGGAATTACCTAGCAAAATTGTCTTTTCGCCTTCTGGTGCCATGTCTTGCAAATGTCGGCAAAGATGCGCTTGTGTAACACGTACAGGCCTCATGTTTCGGTATACCGAAAATAAATTGCTTTAAGATCCACGATTGCTTAAGGCCAAACAACGCTGTGAACTTTCTACAATATTGATGATTTTTGGACAATTACGCCCAAATCGATGTTGTTGTTGTTGTTGTTGTTTGTTTGAGAGAGCGCAAGCCCAAATCCTTGGTTGTTTGGTTCGCTGGGTTTTTTTTTTTTTGGAAGCACAAACCCAAACTGGGTTATCTGCCCCACGACGATGACAGGGACAATTCAACTGGAGAACTCCAAGGGGAAACCCCAGGATCTGTGACATGCCGCAATCAACATGAGCACGAGGCACCACAGGGACCTCCTCCACCCCAAAAAGGCCTTCTCATCCTTGGCTCAAGTCCTGCAACAATGATGTCAATGCAACAATTGACTTCGACCAGTCGAACAAGACCAAGAATCCATCTACTCTCCAAGTAAGACGATCCGTAGCATTACACATTCTTAAGTCAATTTTTAATCCAAACAATATTTAATAACCAAATTGATGTTTCATGTATAAACCGTTGCATTTTGTCACACGGCTTTCTGACTCACGCGTCCCCCCCCCCCCGACATTCGACCCTTATAAAATTCTGATTCCTCAAATCTGAAACACCATCATGACGCCCTCTGACCAAAGGGTTCCTTCGAGTGACGTTATTAAGTTGAAACTTTCCCTAAATCTTCAGCAACATGCCGAGGCATTATTCTTTGGATTTCTAACAACTTTAACCGATTAACCAAACCAAAACTTAGCCAGTGGCCCGAAGACATGCAAGCGAGTAAAATCGGGAAAACAGGACCACCACCTCCTGGATCGATTTATAATCCTTAAGTAATCCATCAATCTGTTGCGTAGACGTCGAAGTAACTTTCCTCTAATTATCCCAGCAACAAATACAATTCATTGGTTTACAGGAAGATTGGAAATTTAAGCACCAGTCAACCAAACCTTTTTAGTGTACTTTAATGTTAATTTTTGATTTCAAACTTGAGTTTTTCCTCCAGAGAACTACTAATAGTAACTTAGAAAGATGGTTAAGGTTTCAAATAAAGAGCCTGCTTTCCCAATCCTCCAAAAAAAAAAAAGTTACATTTAAAAAAAATAAATAAAAGGAAAAAACGTGAAGCTCAGAACAAAAATGAAAAACTTGGCTAAAAATCCAGAGCTTCCATTATAAGGAGAGAGCTACTCAGAAAATCCGCTCCTTAACAGACAGTTATGGGTGCCTCCGAAAATTAACCCGATTAGATCAAGCAAACGTAACTTGGGTCATTAATTGGCAGCATTTTAAACCCAAAGTTGTAACCAGACGATTCCCCATCATATTAACTCTCAATCACGTACCAGCAATAAACTAGCTTAGCGAGGTAGTTTAGCGAATTTGTCAGGACACGTCGGACAAAAGCATGAATTTTTGTGTGTGGCTTTGTTAGTGTATGGGCAATAAGAAAATGGGCAGCTCCAAGCAATCTGAACGAATATTGTGCTTGAGTAGGCCTTACCAAAATATGTGAATAGTAACAAAACTTCGTACATTGAAGCACTTATCACGATCATTAATAAACAGATCAATGTAACATGCTGAAACTTAACTACAATAGTTTTATACATGTTACATGACAAAATGTCGAAAATTCAACCGGAAGTGGTTGTACGGCTCACTTCCAGTAGTCCATCACGTACCGGTAACTGGAAATAGTGTCCATCACGTAAACCGTTTAACCAATAGGTCTCAAGAGAATTTTCTGATTGGTCAATAGTCGATTCGTTGGCAGTGTTAGCCTCCTGTTTCCTGTTCCCATTCTGTGTATCCCCCTTCCCCCCAAGTTCCAACTTCGGCAACCATGGTTTGTTCGGCTGTGTGGTTTACTGTCTGAAGCGTAATTTGAATGCTCATATGTACAGACAGGCAACCGTCTAAATTTAAGCTAGATTGTGACGCGACATCTCACACGATCTACGCGATGAGTTGGCGGAGCGTAGCGTAGTCTATAACGGACACTGAATTGCAAAATGTTGGTTGGTTGGTTGGTTGGCCCGTTGTACTTTTGTAGTCTGGGTGGAATCCAAACTAAAGGGCAGATTGCCATGAAATTTGCCACATTGCTAGATAGCCCAAAAAGGTTTCGCATGCCCGGCTACCTTTTGGTGAAACGCCCTGCACTGACTCAATGATGTCAATATCCTTGAGAAAGTAGGGGGAACCACACCGGGCTGCCATCCATCGGGGTCAACTTCACCGTAAGTCCCACGTTTCTTCATATCCCATCGATACACTCAGTTCGGTTTTCAATCTAAAACCAAATTAACACTAGCACAGTTAACCGCAGAGCCTTATCAAGGCGAACACACCTTCTCCACAAAACTCTCACGCACCAACTCTTCCTCAGTCGGCCTTGGATTGAGAAACGAACTCCTCCTCGCGTCAAGGTCGTTTAAACGCTACTGCGTGCAAAGTAAAAGCGGATTCCCATTTTCGCGCTTACGTATTAGGGTAGTTGTGAAATTCATGCCCTGGAGCCTTCGTGCGACGCGACGCTCATACGCTGGTACGTAAACTTTCAGTTTTCGTAGAAAGAAAACTATAGTTTGTTCCACATTACATTTTCAGAAAAATGACACTATGACACCACGTTTCCTGCCACCATGAGTACAAAAACACGTAAATATCCCACTCGTAGACTGTAATCGTAACTGTGTAGACTCTACAAGTGTGATATTCACATGTTTTTGCAGTCGTATAGTGCAAGGAAACGTGGCATCATACAGTCTGTTTTCTGCAAACATAATGTGAAACAAACTATATTGATGAGCCGCGCGCCCCCCCTGCGTCAGCCAATCACAAAGAGAGATGTGCATGACGCTCTAAATCCATCATGGCGCATGATCTTCACTCGCCAATATGTGCCGACCACCACGGCGAACAATGGGCGTGTTCTTAAATTCGGCACACATTATTCACTCACAAATACTCTGACACGATGCTGAATTGAAATATTTGGTGAAAACGTAGGTTTTAAAACTTCGTGGATGAGAGTTACTTTCAGTTTTATATACATTTAAGCTTGCCAACGGCCTTGTTCGATCGCTGGGTATGCATTTGTTTACCCAGTTTTCCCGCTAATTTGTGTCTGTTCCTCGATTGTTTATTTTTTTGAAGACAGTTAGTTACTTGTCAGCTCTTTGTTTATATACGCAACAGCCTTTTTTTATTACAAAACCAAAACACTCGATTTTGATTAAAGTATCGGACTCGTTTGTTACTGGACCATCTGTTGCGCTAATGGCTGACGTTGTTAAGGTGACGCAAGCATGGGCGTCGTGCATTCACATAATTTCGGGGGAGGGGGTGGGGGACACAACCTTTTACAAGTAGAGGGTTCGGGCAGCGCTGTAAGTTCCCCCAGCGGGGTCACGCATTTTCATCCAATTTAGAGAGTTTGAGACAGCTGGAAGAACCAAATTGACATTTTTTAAAAGGGAGGGCTGGCGTCAGGCGGCCAGTGGCCGCACACAAGCCAAAATCGTGTTTATTTCTGGGATAATGGGATGCGGCCTGTATGTGGGTGGGGGAAGGGGGGATGTGCCGCAGTGGCACGACGCCCCTGGACGCAAGGATCAATGCATAAGTAGGAGTGACTACGTACGCAGCGTATGTACACAAAAACATAAACACAAACGTAGACTCCCATTGTGGGTTTAGGCCTAAAGTCTTGCCTTTCCCCCCCCCCCTTTTACGTTACGGCTTATTGTCATATGGGTGCAAAAATGGGAAAAAAGTGCAAATCGGGGTGTGTAACAACCCGTGCTGGCGAGTTGTCTCTCACCAGAAATTCCGTCGGTTCTGTCCCGTATTTTCGGGTTCCAAGTGCCGAGGGAACTGTAGCCTCCCCGTGGTCTCTTTACGACCCATTCACAGTCGAGCCGCTCGCTCGCGCACCTGCAGAACCCCCCCCCCCCCCCCCAATCCCCACTCCCCCACCTCAGTCTCTTGCAATCAAAGCGGAAGCCAGGTGCGCTAATTAACAGAAGACCAAGGAACGAAAGACGGCTGACAAACGCAGGTCACAATACTTTTCTCGCTTTCCCACCTGGTCTCTGATGGCGTTGAAAAGGTGGGCAAAGTACACCTGAAGGCATCTGCCCCCCCCCCCCCCCTTAGAGCGACAAATAGTATTAGGACTTAAGGTCGGCCTTGTTGACTCTGCTGCAAGTGATGCAGACGACGGTAAAGCTTTGCAAATAACGCACAGTATAGAGTGAAACCGAGCGCAAATGTCTTGTCTTACGGTTCCTGCGAGGTTGGTTAGAGGGTATTTAGATTTAAATTACACTTTGGGACGACTAGTGTTTCCCCTCTGAGAGTCTCTGAGAGCCGAAGTTTTTAGGGAGGACACTGCGGCTGAAGTCCCTAGCACCACGGAGTGGTGTTGGCAGTATGTTTGCACTTAGCCGCAAACGCGGGGTGACCTGTAACGCCAGTTTCCCCAGTCTTGGATACATTTGTCCCTCTTTGTGGCACGGTCCCTACCTTTTACAATGTTAAAGTCGATCAACGATATATCCCATACCACCATACTTTACAGTGCGTGATATTCATATAGCCACACCATAGACTAGAATAGACTAAAACTAAGCTGACCACCGGGTAGTAAGGGTCTAATGCTTACTAGCCTCTTACTGAAAAAAAATTTACACCTAGACCGTGACTGTCAAAGCTTGTCCGTGTTCCTTCTAGGTTTTGACTTTTAGACCCTTACTCTAAATATTTAACGTTCCGTTTTTGTTTATTAATACATTATGTGTTTACAGCTTTTACGTTTTTCTGTTAGCAGGACATGAATGATGAACTTGGGTTCGAAGGGTTACCTGTTCGCTAAAAATAGATCCTACCTTTCTTGAATAAAATTCTAAATATTGTTTACGACCAATTTAGTTTTCATTCAAATCATTGGCTTAGAAGTTAAGTAAGAAAAAAAAACAGGTTTTGGTTACCATTTGAGGCAGCCATTTGGGGCTAGGGCTTGAAATCCAAAGCGGCGAACAAGAAATTCAGAATAAGCATACAAAATTCATTCCTTTCGCTAAAAGTCATTTTCCAGCTTTACCTAAAAATCGCAAAAGAGGCCTCGCCTATAAGTTTCGATCTTTCCGTGTATAGAATTGCGGTCGGTTCCTCAAAATCAGATGCTGCAAATACTGTCACTGTCTAAAAGGTGGATACTTTCAGCCCTATAATTGAGTGTTTTTTTTTTCTGTTTTCGTTTTGTAACGCGCATAGCAGTTAAACGGCTTTCGACGAAAAATTGCTGTAGTCTCTTGCGCAACGGGGAGTTCTTCCTAATGACTTGGAAACAATTATTGCGTTAGATGCAGATACATTAAATACTCTTAATTCTGTAATGCGCTTAGAGAATTGCTTTCATATCAAAAGTTAAATAAAGTAGCAGAATGCTTTGCATATATGTGTTTCCAAGATCTTTTTTTTTTATAATTACACCTCACAGTTAAGTTTGTAAAGAATATGTAACATGAAGAGAAGAGAAACTGCGGTGGAAAGATACAAAGCAACACCCGTCGTAGCAGTTCCTATGCAACAACGGGTGTTATTTATGTAATATTTAGCGTGGAATACGTCACTGCCCGTATTGAATGTGACCAAAACGGATTGTTGCGGAAAACATTGTCCTAAAAATTTTCACGAGTTCGTTGCTGTAGATGTGATCTACCTCAAAACAAAACTTGTTAAGGATTCCCGCCAAGCTTTTCGGCCGTTGAAGTCGTGATATCAAACGCCAAGCCCTTTCGCCAAGCTAATCCCACCGAGTAATAGTTCGAAGGTTAAATGAAATAAATGAAAATTTCTTACTGTGCAATTTCAGTTAATTAATTTAATTGAAGTCTTATTCGGTGGGATTAGCCTGGCAAAAGAGTTTGGCGTTTGATATCACGACTTCAGAAGGCCGAAAAGCTTAGTGGGAATCCTTAACAAGTTTTGATATTAGATATTTTAGGTCAAAATTGATAAAATCCATTTTTTTCTTATCAATTATGAGATGGAAACACCAATCTAGTTTCCTGGGTAGATGTTATCGTTTATCTTCTTAGCGGGCGACACACTAGCGTGTGTCTTGATCCACAATAACTGCCACAACGCCTGCTTGTCTCCTTTCTTTTTGGGAAACACACAACACGTTGCATTTTACAACACCTACAGCCGCTGTGTTTTACAGCAAATACCAAATATTGTTAAAACATCAACTTACTTTGCTTCGTAATTTTGCCGAGTGAGCGAGAGAGGTTACGAAGCAGGTACGTCACCCAACAAGCCCCCAGGGCAATTAAGGTTCGCAACCCTAGAAATTTGACCATTATTTGTCAAGCTCACGTCAAACAAGACCACAAACATGTGACCTCTGTCTAGCTAGCCTGAATGAAAGGGGATTTCAAAACATAGTAATTTCATGTTGGAAACACCACTTGCAGACGCTCCTGTGTATTGTTGTAGTATTCGGATTGCTTGGGTGTTTTTTTTTTTTATTATATCCTCCCGAAGGGGTGGGGGGACCATCTGAGGTGCGGGGCTGTCATATTAACTTTGCCTTGAAGTCAGTTCTTTCGTTAAAGCCTCTGGAGACATATGAGCGACAGTTGAACGCAGATGTTAAGTAGGGCCAACGCAAACGTTATGCAGCAGAGTGATTTCCGTGCGTCATTTTTCATCGATGAGACTTCAATGGCGTGGTTCAATAAGGAATAGTGATGTGGCAATATACGCAAAATGCGCTAGCGTTAAACAAGATATTGTCCTTCCCACTAAAATCTCGCAGAGAAATAACGCGCGACCGGGGTAACCCTAACGACATTGTACAGGGTGCAAAACAGTGATAGCCCCCCCCTCCCTTCCCCAGAGTAAACTAAGCATGATAGAAAAAAAATAAAAGTATCTAGAGGTAGCCCATTTTATTGTGGGTTTACACTCACAAGCTTAATATGCAATGTTCACGCCACTGGTGTCAGGAACAAATTGAAGAAGAGCACGTTAGGAAGACAAAAGTGACTCAACAAGCTCCGTGTTTCTTTGGTAATGAAGAGTGGCCGTAATTCTCCCGATATGAATGCCTGTGAAAATTTTGGATCCATCTTGAAGGACAATGTTGAAAAAAGGATGCTGTGAGTCTCTAGCAACTCGATTTATTCGTACCAGGGGCGAGATGCTCGTCAAACACGAACGTCGAATATGACGCAATTTTGACGTAATCGTGGCCAGGTTTGCACACGACGTGGCCAACGATGCCGTCAAATCGCGTCATGTTCGACGTTCGTGTTTGACGAGCAACTCGACCCAGGATGGAGAAGCACATCGATGCTGTGCTTCGGGAGATGGAGTTTAACACGGAGGTGTTTGAGCCACTTTTGTCTTCCTATACCCTGCTGTCGTCATTCGGTTCGTGACGCCAATGGAGTGAACACTAGATATTGAGCTTGTGAGTTTAAACACACAATAAAATGTGCTACCTGTAGATACTTTCACTTTTTTCCCTACCACGCTGAGTCTACTCTGGGGGGGGGGGGGTAATTGTTTGGTGCTCCTTATATTGACGTCATTTTCTAACTTGATGAAGGAGACCCTCTGACGTCATGTACCAACATGGCTGTCGTTCTCGATCCGACGAATCGAAGCATCTCTGGACTAAACAAATAAAAATACGTATGAAACGTAAGCCAGACTGCACCTGACGTAAAAACTGTATTCGAATTTGTTAAGCTGTTGAATTCCAACCGACAATACAATTGAAAATAGCTATGTTTGTTGTATCAAGTAACTGGACAGAACGATCACATCAGCGACGGTCCTATGCGTGACTGAGGAGAAGTCGGCTGCTAGGCGACAGCAGATATTATTGCCACCTGCCAATAATCAAACGCCGAAGTGTCATCGCTGGTTAGGTTGCTATTCTGGTGTGCCGTCACCAAGTTCTGAAGACTGCTGTAGGAGCTGGCTATGCTAGGCTGCACTATTGTTGCAGAATAACAGCTGGTTAGGGTTTAGCTCCCAGACTGAAGATCAACTGGTGGTGCAGCCCCTTTTATGCACAGGGCTGCTTCCAGGATGATTCCTAGAAGGCGCCACACTGAGTCCCATGAAACTCTAGTGCCTTTAGCCCCTCCTGTGGTGATGACGTCACCAGCAGTGTTCTCAACCAGAACTAAACCTAGGTTACAGTATATTCACAACTTAACACAAGGCAATAACAACATTATGACAAGATATATTCAGCAGCTTTATATAATACTAGCTATAGCAACAATAATGAGAACCTAGGCCCAAGGTCAGTGGCCCCAGGTGACCCGCTTAGAGCTTTATGTTAGATTAGGCTACAATATGCAAGGAGGGAAAATCTACACTGCACTTACTGATTTTGGTGATTAAAAACAAGTTATACCGTCTACTTTCTATGTTTTTTGTTTTGTTTTTTAAGTGGGCGAAAGTCAGGGAACAAACAAGTCAAAGTTGCATTAGGAACATACGGAAAACCTTGAAAAAACTCAAAGAATTCTTCTGTCAAATTTGAAGTTTATAAAGGCCATTTAAAATTGCTCACAACCGTTTTTTGCTCTCGTTCCTTATAATCTTGGCTATAGAAGAGAAAGAACACTAACCCCTTTTAGTAGAGTATAAGAAATAGCTGATCTCCTTCGATTTCATTGCGATGGTTTCTAGGTGAATCCGTTGTCTCGAAATAATCAAATGCTCTGTAACTTCTGAAATCTCGTGACCCCAAAAAAACCGATGTTGGGATAATTCGCATTATTAACACTGTAAATTTCTTGGTAAAAGTTTATCTCCGTTGTAACGTGTTGGCCTTCGAAGATGCCACTAGGCCCATCAGTTACTTCAAAAATATTAAGTACTGTTTTGTGCTTGTATGATTATTAGTCACTCGTATTGCGCATTGTAATTGGATGATTATTACGCATTCGTATTGCAATGCCAGAGGTGAAATTCTTGGACCATCACACGACGAACTACTACGAAACTATTAGCGAGGAATGTTTTCATTAATCAAGAACGAAAATTAGTGGTTCGAAAGCGATCAGATACCGCCCTAGTTCTAATCACAAAACTATGTCACGATGGAAATCCCTCGCGTGATACCCGTGGAGGTACAACGCATTGCACAGGGCTGGGGGGGGGGGGAGAAAATTAAGAGGTGTTCTTAGAAGTAGACGTTTGATGTTGCGATTTGGACGATTTGATGTGGATGTAACTTATTTGAATTTATCTGTTTTTGTCGGAACTTCGCATGAAAATATTGCAAATTCTTGGGAAATTAGCCCCCATTTCGGCACGTTCCACTCTCAAGCAATAGAGGTTTAGACGTTACTCAACTCTCCCCTGCTCACTTGGCGTGTTAGCCAGTCCACATCATGCCAGCAGTAGGGCCTTGACAGCACTAGACTCATAGATCAGCAGTGAAAGGGTTAACAAGAAAAAAATGCACCATCTTGAAGCAATTATTGCATTCGAGTAAGACCACCAGGATTTAAACCAGCTAACGAGTCCTCCACCAGATTACTAATATTACAGCTTTATCAATAAAGCCGCTCGTCCTTACTGGTAAAGGCATGAATTTGGAAATGTGATGGTTCACGGTTTAATTCAGTCACGAGCCTCGATTGAAACGTATTTCTTATTTTAGTTTACCCTGCATACTTATTTTTGAAGGGGTAAACATGTATTGACGAGAGTTCAGTGGTAAGTAATGGTAAAGATGTTATAGCTTGGCTAGTAAAAATGACCGTGGTTATTTGGTTCCATTGGGTTTATTGCTGTGGAGGTTGCAATTTTATGCTCGCCCGACTTAAACGCGAAATAACCCTTGCGGTTTTACATTGGTTGTGTGCAGGACTTTAAAGATTAGGGAAAAAGCAGAAAAGTATTGGTGGTAAATAATAGATAAACTTACATAATGTTGCAGAATAAGTTTGGGATAAAGGATCGAAATATTGGCTAGATAAAAAGCAAATAAATTATGACGGATTACAGGCGTTACAGTGAGGAGGAATTGGAATGGAATGAATTAATACAACAAGTGGTAACCATGCATGGCACACAAAGCATGACACCATGAGAACAATGCACGTCATGGCATGCATGTGCTCGTTGGCCTACAATAATAGAGTCTGGACTGGACCCCAACTTTGTGGGATCTCCTCTGTAAAGACATCCGCCACGGGCCAAGGAATAGTCTACCACTCCATACGGGCGGCGAGCTGGGGCCGATGACCTTAGTCTTCAATCAATATGGCGTCCGCCGGGTCTACCCACACGTCCGGCGTGTCAGCACAGGGTGGTAGCAGCTCAAACGCCAGCAACGGCTGCTGATACAAACAATATGAAGTACCTTTAGATTATTTACAGCTATTTATGTACACATATTTTAAAAAGTATCAGGTTAGTTCTCCAACTACATCGGTTACAGGGCGACAAGCAACTTTTAGAAATGAACCATACTTTTAATCTTGATTTTCAGACTCTAACAATACCTTTACCAACCGACATTTACAGAGGATTATACCTTGTGCACGTTTACCTGTTCCCTCCTCCTTCTTTCCTCCCCCCCCCCCCAAAAAAAAATAGCATTAAATGCTTCACTTTACTTTGACTTTAATCCTATTCAGCTGTTCCAGTAACTCCAGTGTCATAATTAAAAGGGTTGGTGTAATCCCATTAAGTCTCTAGCACTTGAAATTAAATTCATGCACTTCAGTGGGTTCTACTTGATAGCATGTTTTCCTGCCATCGTGGACGTAATTTCACTGCAGGAAATTTTGCAGGAAGGATACAAAGAGCATTTTTAGTGTCATTCTATGAATCTGGCAGTGTATCGGGTTTATAGTAATGTTCGTGACCCGCGCAGCTTTTAAATCAACATTTCGTTGGTGGAAAATCCCTTTTCCAAAAATGTAGGGTGAAACTACGAACAAATCCCTTTATGGGATTTCTCTGTCATTACTGGTGAGAGTACACGGTCGTCAAGAGCACAAGTAATTTTAGAACCTTTAAGTTTCAAACATACGACTGGTTATTCTTATTGAATGGGTCTGGTCACAATTAAAATTCCTACTTCTCAGTATCGCCAAGCTGTCGACACGCCATTAAGCCTCATCCCCCCCCCCAAGGTAATTTCCTCACACGTACAAAATTCCCTGTAACCCAAAATCCCTATAGTTATAGAATCCCCAAAACCCATAGTCCCCACGGATAACGGGATTTCGCACCTGAAAATACCCACTGGTACAGAATCCCCACAACCTAAAATATCCACAGGTACAGAATACCTGCAAATCAAAATACCCACAGATAGAGAATCACCACAACCCACCCAAAATCCCGACAGGTACAGAATCCCCACAATCTAAAATACCTACAGCTACAGAATATCTACAACTCAAATTACCCACAGATATAGAATCCCCGCAACCCACAGAAAGTCTCCACAAGCGCAGAATCTCCACAACCCCAAATCCCCGCAGTTATACAGAATACCCACAACTCAAAATACCCACATATATAGAATCCCCACAATCCACCCAAAATACCGAACAGAGATGGAACTGACCCATAGGTTGGTGGGTCTCATGGGTCACACTTTTATCGTGGGTCAAGTGGGTCAAGATCGTTCACCAACTGACCCACCAACTGAGTAAGCCATTCACTGTTAAACGTAAGAACTGAACTTCCACAGTTTATTTATAATAGAAACCAAAGCAGGAAAAAAAACAATTACTGTTGCATCATGTTAAACTGTGTTAACACTGTTAACACACGATTTATCGTTGTTTTTTTTAGGTTTAAATTAATGAACTGTAGAGCATATTCTTTTGCAGCAAGTTATTGTAACACTGTGTTGTGTTTATTTAGTAATGCTTCTTTAAAAAATTGTACTGTTTGCAATAACATTGCATGCATTTGCATACTGTATTATTTCTTCATAGCATGGGATGGGCCACAGCCGATGGGTCACATTTTATTCTTTATCGGTTGGGTCGAGTGGGTTGAGGGTCAGGGCTCGAGTGTGTCATATGCCGGAAAAAGTGACTTCCATCCCTAATACCGAACCCCCACAATTCCAAATCTCCAAGTCCGAGTGGTGGGGGGAGGGTTCAGTTTAAAATTTCGCCTCGAACCTCCTGCGACCTAGCTACGGTGCTACATCGTCTCCTATACCAACAATGACATCAGCACATTGCTCCACAATTCCATCCGTCCCTCCCCCCCTATCAGCGGGCTATTTTAACCCCCCCCCCCAAAAAAAAAGCCAATGTTCCTCAACGGTTTGCTCGTTGAGCGCGGCACGTCATCACCCTGTCAACACTCATCCGTTTTTGCTGGGCGCTTTATTAAAATCTTTTACCCATTTTTGGTAGGAATTTTTTTTATGTGGCTGTAGTCGGACTTTTATGCGCGCACCCTGACAGCGCATCTGTTATTAAACTTGGATCTTTTTTTCCCTTCGTTTTTGTCCCTCTGACACCCCCCCTCCTCCCCCCCACTCCGCCTCCGCCACCCATCCACCACCACCCACTTTCGTAAAGCAGATAAGTCCGGATGCCTCAACGTTAAACGAGCAATGACAGTCGCCCCATTTAACTCGATATCACCCGAAATGCATAACATTTAATTAAAGCTGGCGCTGGCGAGGGTTGGTGTTGGGGGTGGGGGGGGGGGAGGGGGCTAGCGGAAACAGACATTTTAACGGGGCGACCAACAAACCGGTACAAAAGACCATAGCCGCCGCCATATTGGCGCACAGTCACTCTGGTAACGCCCGAAACTTAATTAATTTTTCTTAACAATAATGACAAGACTCTCTCAAAATGGAAGGTGGGAGTTTATCATTGGTCTTCATTACCATTTCATGGATATGCAATGAAGGGGCAAAACTCAAGAAGAACAATCAATAAGAAGAGAGAGTGAGGGTGAATTGAAAGCGCCCGCAGCGCCGCCTACACAAAGGGAAAGACGGTTGGCGCGTTTTCTGCTCAGTGGGACAAGAAAGGAGTTTTGGGAGGAGGCGCATAGCTCGGGGGGGGCTAAAGGAAAGTACCGACCGACAGGCACGTGGAAGCAAAACACTCTTATTTGGTTGCAGAAACCAATGAATAACAGATTTTTGCAATACAGCCCCCTGACATTTAACGCTCGAATTAAAGTTTCAACAAAATAAAGCTTTAAACGGGGGGAAGCTCGAAATCAACCAGCAGAAGTCAGCGGCTTGTGTTTACAAAGGATGGGATTATTGGGTTTAGCTGACAATTTACGAAGAATAATTTACGATGAATTCGGAGAGCTCATATCCTGCAACGTTTGCGCGTTTGCTTAGTAACCGTTTTTGAGCAGTGAAAAGACGAGTGGCTTTAGTCTGTTTTCAGCATTGTGTCGCCTTTTTTATTTTTGTCATGCTAACTATACCTTCGTTGTAACCGAAAAAGTTCCTGATTGGATTCTGTGAAAGACTGTCCACTTTTTCTGGCATCAACATATGGGCGCCGCCATATAGATGCCGCCATCCTGAATGACGTCCCTTTCGGTCATGTGACCCAACGCCATCTTGGGTGACCGGTGACTTCACTTCTTGTGATGTGACCCAAGATGGCCGCCACCGTATGGACGCCACCATCTTGGATGATGTCACTTCCTGTCACGTGACCTCTTCTGACCTGTTAAGTTTTGTCGTAATTAACAGACTGTTAGAATAGCAGAACAGCAAGCTAATTTATGGGGTGTTCAGTGGCACAGGGAAAACGAGAGGCCTGGCATCCTCCACCTCGTCCTCACCCGAAACAGAATTTAATCACTTCTTAATGCCGTAATGCCATATAAATTCCTCAAGTACGGAAGTGGTGTACTTAAAGTGCTTCAGATTCTAGGGCTCCAGACTTCACTGGGAGGGGTACATGGCTCCCCCAAACCTGTAGCTCGCTTCCTTCAGGCACTCCTGGCGCACACATTGGGATTGTCATCTCGTTAGCCATTTCCTTCTGTCCGAGAATGCATCTTGAAGTTCAAAATTGAGCCAATTCAGCTTACTTGAGGCGCCGAAAAAACACCATTCTCTTAAAGTTGCGAGGCGTAAGTAGTGAATAACTCGACAGAATTTAAATAGAAAAACTCTCAACCCCTCAAGAAAACAAAAAGTAAAATTTAATAAACTGCTATTTGAGGAAAACTAAACTAACTGTATTGTTCTTCTACCATTTAACACTGCTTCGCGTTAATGTTGCAAACAGATTGTTTACGTTTGCCAATCCTCGATATGGAGCTGACGATACGAACACTGATTCTGTCTCCAGATATCAGACAATCTGGACAATCCTGCGGCCCCTACGATGATTAGAGGTTTCCGGTTCAAATCCCTGGGTTTGCCACTCCCTTTACCAGATATTTCTTCTCTTAAAAATGACGGGTAATGTTCAAAAATTGAGTCGATTCAGCCACACAAGCATTAAATTGTTTCGGTTGACTTACGGCTCAAAAACTGGACGTATGAAGCTTAAGTGGCCCGAAAGTTGCTGAAGTACAGAAGACCGGTTGCAACTAGGTAGTCGCTGTCCCCACTTGTTTCCATTTGTCGAGAGCTTGTTTACGTTTACCGATGCCCGATATCGATTTACCGATTTTGCCTCCAGATCTCAACAAATAATGAAGATGAAGAAATTGTGGTTGATTATCATCCCTTGTTTTTAACAATGAAATTTGTTACGCTTGACATCTTGTAACCTGACGTGCTGGGTAAATGTTTTGCGTCAATCGTCATTTTTAGTTGCCTTTTAGGCCTTTTCATTAGAACATTCCCCCTTAACCGTATCCCCAACATAAACTCAAACCCAGATTTCATCCAAGGCTTGCTTTAGCAGCATCCCGTTCTGTAAAGCCTGTATTTTATTAATTACTCATTTCAACTTATATTCGGTACTTTAAGCATTTCGTCAAAACCAAACCGAGCCAAACGTTCATTCCTCTTATCGTTTTGTGACCCGAACCCGCAATTCAGCCGAGTTGATAAATACACCATGTATCTGAACCCTTTTTTGGGTAACATTATTCTACCATAGGTTGATACTAGAGGCTTTGAGAGTTAGGTTTTGGACAAAAATTCGTTCCGTGTGTCCCCGTCAGTGTTGTAAACATCACAAGGTAAACCCCGAAGCCAAGTTCCCAACATATTTTAAGTTCTAAAATGAAAGAGAAGCTGGGTTTTAAAGTGATCCGTGGAACACCGTGACTTTAAAAACTAGCGTATACTATTTAAATTAAAATCGAGGGAGAAAACAATTTGGAAACAATAATTCAACTGGCCTCCCGAAGCCAGCATCGAAGAACCTCAAAAGCATGTAAACGCCTCAAAATTATAGACTTTTGTCCCACTAAATGCGGGAAATCGGTTCTTCCATCCTTCACACAGATTATTTGTGCGTTGTTGATCAGCAAGAGTTGTATCGTGCACATTCCTCAAAAGCCTCAAAACCTCAAAAGCCTGTAAACGCCTCAAAATTATAGCCTTTGTCCCACTAAATGCGGGAATCTGTTCTTCCATCCTTGGCACAGATTATTTGTGCGTTGTTGATCAGCAAGAGTTGTATCGTGCACATTCCTCAAAAGCCTCAGAACCTCAAAAGCCTGTAAACGCCTCAAAATTATAGACCTTTGTCCTACTAAATGCGGGAATCTGTTCTTCCATCCTTGGCACAGATTATTTGTGCGTTGTTGATCAGCAAGAGTTGTATCGTGCACATTCCATGTGTTTGGTGGGTACTAAAAAAAATAAGTAAGCTAAAAGTGAATAGTAGTTTTTATGGGGACTTTTCTCCCAGGGATATTTTCTCCAAGGGATATTTTTTCCGGGGATATTTTTTTCCTGAGATATTTTTTCCGATTACCCCTACCACTGGCCCACATAAAGTTTTGGCAACGGAGGAGTGACGCAGGATTCTTACTGGCGTTACGACCCTTAGCTTCTGATGGAGAGACTGTGTTCACGAACACAATCCGGCTTTTCATACTGGAGGCGATGATATTACGTAACTTTTCTCGAACTTTCTCAAAAAATTTAAAAAAAAAAAGCACCCTGTTTGAGAGTGTACTTCCCTCGCCAGTTTCGTTTCCGATGGTGTCGAGACCTATGTTTTGGCCCGGGGCGCATTCCGATCCTGCCAAATAACAATTGAGTGGCACATTCCAAGCTCCATCTTAGAGGATTTGCCGAATTTTTTGGCCAAAGTTACGGGTTCGAAAAGCTGCCAAAACTAAACTAGTGAACCGTTTTTTAATAAGCGTGGTCTGGAAACGACCACATGATCAACAGATAACGTCAAAGATCTAAAGTTTAGTTTTAAACAACATTTAAAAAGACTTTATCTATGTGCCGAAAATCGATAGCCTTACTCCTGCAATGCAAATGGAGATCATTTTGACATTTCCCCAAACGATTTTGGCTTCGATGGCTTGCAGCAAGTTAATTAAACATAGTACATAAATTGAAATAGTGTCGTTCAAAGCTGGAAAATAAATACAGATGGAGACCTATTTACGTTGCCTTTTGGACTTAAATGACAGACATCCTGAGCGGGAAGCCGGGAATTGAACCCACGATCTTTGAAACCAAAAGCCGGAGTCCTACCGATCCGCCATTCTGACACGGCCAAAAGGAAACGTCCATAGGCAGTATTAAACACGCACACAAATATACGTATAATCAAACACTTCCGATCTGCACTGGAGGGACGCTTATTTGCCACGCCACATACCAGGTGAATATTTGGCTTTAGTTCACGCTTTGTGTTCCTTTGTATTCACCTGGTGTGTGACGCGGCAAATAAACGTCCGTCCAGTGCAAATTGGAAGCGTTTGATTATATGTGTATGAGTGCGTGTTAATTACTGCTTATGGACATTTCCTTTTGTCTGTGTCAGTATGGCTGCCAAAAAGCTGCCAAATAGTAAAATATGGAAGAAATAGAATGGGATGTCCAGCTCACAGTGCTAAGCATGCTTTCCAAGGTAGTGTTCAGATTATAGTCAACACCCTCCAAGCAGATGTTTCCGAAACGTGTTCAAATTCGTAATTTCATTGATCTTACTATTAGGTAGGTTGTTAAGAAATGTGCTATCCAGGTAGAATTCGGATATGTGTAGTCGTTATTTTGAAACTCTTGGTGGGAAACATAAAATACTGAATCAATCCTAGCTTGGTAATCCGTGACACGGCTTGTAGAAAGGTGACAAGCAGGGTGCTGTAGCGGAGGTAGAACGGCTGCTTATAGGTGCTTATTCTAAATAAAAATTAAAAAAATATTCAAAGAATGTGTCTCTCTCGTACGTAAACTCTGAACTTCCACGTTCACTCCAACCAATAAACCCACAACTCCCCCCCCCCGAAAAAAAAAAAGCATCACCCAGCATTAAAATGAGGCGCCAGCAACCTACGGTCACTTCCCTTCTACCTTCGCAGGAGAGAGGTCAAATCAAATGGTTGCGTTCCTGCGCTCCTGTTTCGGCCAGGTATAGCTTACGTCCTTTTTACTTGTATATATTTTTTATATGACGTCACCCAATGCTGAGGTTGTCATCATTTGTGCATTTCTCTGTGTTTGACGAAACTGTTATGGATTTTATGCACCTGATAACGAAGTGAAGTTAAAGTTACCCTCGAAATGTAGTCCTTTATATATATATATATATATATATATATATATATATATATATGTATGTTTGTGCAGTTCTTGGATTTTTATTTAGTATAATCCCAGGCCTTGGTCGGGGAGAGGGCTATCCGAGGCAAAGAGGCGCTCCCCGACACGTAAATTACACTACCCCAAAACAAAACTTGTTAAGGATTCCCGCCAAGCTTTTCGGCCGTGGGAAGTCGTGATATCAAACGCCAAGCTCTTTCGCCAAGCTAATCCCACCGAGTAATAGTTCGAAGGTTAAAGCTTACAGTACAATTTTCAATTATTTCATTTAACGTTTGAAGTATTAGTCGGTGGGATTAGCTTGCGAAAGAGCTTGGCGTTTGATATTACGACTTCCCACGGCCGAAAAGCTTGGCGGGAATCCTTAACAAGTTTTGTTTTGGGGTAGATATCAGTAATTTTTGGTCCAAATTGATGAAATCCATTTTTTCTTAGTAATTATGAAATGGAAATGCCAATCTTGTTTTCTGGTCCATTTCTTTTTCTTTTTTTTTTATTTTTTTTTTTGGTTTCGTTAGATTTTGAGGACAGCAGTCACCTTTTTTCATTTGATTAGCATTTTTATTAATACTGGAGTATCTCGTTGCAAACGCATGAATTTCTTTAATTGTCAGTTTGGCATTGTTGCATAAAAACAATGTTTAAAACAATATAAAACAATCAATTTGGATTTTTGGAGCTCCTTAACCCCTGAACCAGTTGACCAATTAAAAAGGTCCATATGAAAATGGCACATCTCCAGAGCAATACCTGTAAAATGAGCGAAGAATCAGCTTTATTTACCGCATGGAAGAATTTATTTTCGTGATACAAAAAAAGCGTTACTAGTTAGTAGTTAAGTAAATATCAGCGTTATTCACGTCGTTTTTTCAACAAGAAAACGTGAAGCTGTGTCCTTAATAGTGACTTTTATGTTGTCAGGCGACCAAAGTCTCCCGATTAAACAAGTTTCAGCCTTTTCTGTCGCATAGTTATTTATCCTCAGATGGCTGAAAACAGCCAAGCTACCTTTGCAGTAAAAACACAACGTGTCTAGTAGTCGCCATGCTCATATATACATATTATCTGGATGTTATCATTTATCTTGGCGGGCGACACACTAGCGTTTGTCTTGATATTTACGTTGTGCTTTTTTATATGTTTGTGCATTTTTTGGCGTCTTATTCGCCATCAGGGTGCTGCAGCACTGGGCGGCCGTTTCTAAAAGGCACGCGAACACTTTTTCCGTCCCAAATTCCACCCAACATTTCGCTGCTTCGTCAATTTTTGACATTTTAGTAAACCGTATTAATCGTCTGGATGAGTATTAGTTTTGGTCAAAGAGCAAAATAATAGGTTTTAAACACTAGAAAGTTCTTTAGTGACGACGAGTTAAACTATATTTTTAATAATAAAATTTATAAACAGTATTATAATAACTAATGCAAGTTTTGTCTCTTTCCTTTTCCAGTGTTCGTTGTTGGAAAATGGATAAAAAAAATGTTATATTTTTTTTCTGGGACGTGGGGGCGGCTGAAGAAGAGGGTGTGGGACGGTGGAGGAGGGCGTCGTAGGAAATGTAGCGCCCGGACTAAAAAGGTTTAGTCCGGCCCTGGTAGTTAGAAAGAAGCGAAGAACATTGTTAACCAACTGCTACTTGGATTTTTTTCGTCGTTAATTCACGGTGGTGACGTCACGCTAACACATCCCCATGCTAAAAGTGTAGTCGTTCCATACGGTTAATCTGAAAACCCGCACACGTCACCGTGGGTTAATTTTGATGACAAACTATTTGGATAACCCACACTTTTTGATAATCTAACACTTTTATGAGGTCTACACAACCCCTAATCCACCACGTGACATAATGACCGACTTTTTGTAACCACAGCACACAAATTCAGCAAGCACACCAAATTGCAAAAACAGCGTTAACGGGCGCATTTGCGACCTGCGACATTTTTCATGGTACCAACTCGGAAGAAAAAATGTCGCAAGCTATGCCTAACCCGTCCCGACGGTACGAAAGCTAGGATATTGACACTTTAAAATACACGTAAAAACTTTACGATTCAAGCGAATAGCTCATTTTATACTCTAATCCTATTTAAACTATTAAAATACAAAAAAAACATACGGTTTTACCTTAAACACAAAAATCAGTAACTGGTACTGGGTATAGGGACATCTTTCCCTTAGCTCTTACTATCGTAGACAGGAAGTTTCTAACCCCGAAATTTCTGTTCAGGAGTTTACATTCGTCGTATGTAAAAATTCTTAAATGCATTATGATTCACAAATAAAATTTACAAATAAAAATTTGTGAAAAC
Organism: Lithobius niger; assembly: GCA_023313725.1. Lineage (NCBI taxonomy): Eukaryota > Metazoa > Arthropoda > Chilopoda > Lithobiomorpha > Lithobiidae > Lithobius > Lithobius niger. The sequence goes on from JAHWFP010148443.1 coordinate 20,199, forward strand.
TCAAATAAGGTCGATAAGTTAGCTTTACGTCACACCTTACCATTAAAACACTTATCCGCGAAAATAGGCAGTTTACGGTGATAGCTGCTCGTTTTCTCGAAACGGGTGTTCCAATCTCCCGGGGGTAAATGGAAAGCCACTCGCGCTTAGCACGCTCGTGAGATTTCCCTCCTCCCCCTCGACATTGGACTACCCGTTTCTCGCAAACGAGCAATTATCGCCGGTAAATCATCTATTCCTCACGAATATCTACTACTTATTGTCACCGAGTTTCAATCCTTGGCAATTTGCAATGTTGTCAAAAGGACAGTTGTCGCCATTTTGAACTTGTTAATTAATTTGTTGTGATCTCATTACTTGTTGGAAGCAATGGTTTTGTCCTTAATGAGTAAACAACCATATCGTATGTTGCCGGAAAAGAGTCAATACAGTTATTTTCTCATTTCTGGCAGGTAATACGTTCATACCTTATTAAACAAATTAACGTCAGAACTAATGTTGCCACACGCGGGCTTTTTAAAAATTTTTTTTATAATTTTACCGTGTGTCATTGGAGGTTTCGAACCTCATTTCCATTAAAAAAAACACCTGAAATTCTACCCAACACGAGGGGTCCATTCTGTTCGCAATTTAATGGCCTCTCCATTACGGAACGGTATCGTATTCTTGTTTTCAGTCGGAGTTTCAATGGAAAAAAAACGTCGCTTCGCTGTTTTTTTGCCCTCATTCTGCTCCCGTGCACCTTTTTGATATCTCGTGATGTATCAAGCCTCGAGTGAGAGAGATGGGAGGGTGCACCCATGAATTATGCCCCCCACGTGAGTTGGGGTTCCAGCCCGGGTGCAGGGGCGGCAAGCTCGTGTTTTCAATAACTCCTCTTGACAACACTCTTCATCACCCTCTTCAACTTTTCTAATTATTTGATGAATATGCATCAGGTGCATCGGCCATTTTTTTTGGCAACTGTCAAAAGCGCTTGGAAGTAATAAATATGCCGTGAGACAACCAGATCGCAGTTAGTAGACAATGAAAATTAATGAAAATGGCCGAAAGGAAATCCGGAGGCAAAAAGTCGATGTTATTTACGGTCCAAAAGGAGTGTTTTCTTCATGCAGACTTTGTAATCCAGATGCCTTTAGGGGTAATGAATGGTATGGCCTGGCAGACTGCAGTTTCTGCAGATGATCATCCCTACTTTAGCAGCTACAAAGCATAAATTTACGTCTGAGCGCAAGACATTAACACAAATCTTACCACAACGCTCGAATAGAAATTTGCATATTCTGGAAAATGGAGGAATGTGTTGACTACCCCATTTTCGGAAAATATCCGCTTGAAAAGCCATTTTAATGTGTACCAAAAAACTTTGCGAAATTTTGAATTCTGCGTGGTTTATTGCTATGTTTTGCGCTATGGTGGATCTATTGCGGAAAACAAAACTATAGAGGTTGGCTGTTAAGAAAGTAACTTGGGCTCGATTCACATATCGCCTTGTTTGCCTATAGGATAGGTAACCCTTGCTTCCACACCGAGTTCAAGCGATCCCGAACATGGTGAAGAATTCGACAACGTTTGGAAAATGTGATAAAACATTGCACGCTCAAGATTGTAAGATAATTCGATAACTGTGATGAAGTATTTTCAATAAACGAGGAATTACTGGAGAGTTCAAAATGAAGACGATAGAAAGTTAAAGTGCGCGCAGCCTATCTTGAGTCCTGTAGGTATTTTATGATCGGCTGCGTCTTCCTGGTGGGAGATGCTTTAATCGGCGACCGCCGTTGTTTTTGTAACTATTTTGGATAGCAACAAGGCACTCTGCTACCAAAAACATACAATTGATTATTTGTGTTCATTGTGGGGCGAACTCAAGATAGGCGGACACTATAGTGATGATTTGGATGAGGGGACATCAAGAGTTATATTTGGTTCTCATTGGCTCATACATCATGGTCACATGGGAATAGGGTCACATGGTCACATGGGAATGGGGTCACATGGTCACATGGTCACATGGGAATAGTGTATGGAAATAGGCAACTTTCTAACAAACAACCTGCTTCCTCGACTGCACAACTCCAGCACGCCTTGAGAGAGAGAGTTTGAACACAACAACAGAATATGCCAATGACTTAGCACAATGGAATGTATTGATAGTGACGACCTCACTAGAAGGCTGCAAAACTGCAACTGTGAGGGCTCGATCGTGCAGTAAAGCACATACCTGTCCTCCATTCAGCTCCTGTTTCGGCCGCTGTATACGATATTGATCCCCTCTCCTATAAAATTTTCGTTTAGGGTATAAATTCGGGGCAGTAACAATCGTTTCTTATGTTTTCTTTTCAAAGAATCCGTGACTGACTGATCACAGTCGACAATTTCAAAATTCGTAGGTGGCCATTTGAAGATCCTAGCAAAGAGTATCAGACGAGCATCGCTTTGTTTTCGCCATTTTTCTGCCAAGTGATGCTGTCCTTTCCATGAGGGCACTACTAGAACACGAAATTCTTTTTCGGGCCACTGATAAATCCATCACTGGGAATGACGCATCCTCCTAAACGCCTAGTAATCCTACGTCACGTCACCTTAATAAAATGTATGCCTGCGAAATCTTAACTATTTGTGGTGTATGATTTGTCCTGTTTGCTCTTGTTTCATTTATTCTTGTATAATTTTCAAAGAATTGCGTACATTTTATGTGCTGAGGGAAACCGAAGCTACAGATGAAAAGTCTAGTTTCTCTCAACATAATCATCCACTGATAACTGACAGTCTGCCGTTGCCACAACACGAGCATGCTCGACCTGTATAAATTTCTTGCATTCACAGCGTGATGAATGTACCCTGTTTTTTAAATAATTTTACTGTATTGTCCAAGATATACTACACCTATACACGCTGTTAATATAAAAATATTGCCACAATAAAGAGGTAAGCAAGTAAAAGCGTCTTAGTTTCATCCCCATGTTGCATTTAAACAACCAGATCTTACTCAGCCGACTCGCAAGCGACAATTTGAATTTTAGGTAAATATGTTCCTACTGCGTTGTTCCCGGCCATTTGGCGCAGTTTTGTCCTCATTCGTGCCAAGATTCCATTTCAGGCTGCGATGGTGGCATCCCAACTTTTTAATTTAAGCCATTTAAGCCGGTATGCGCGAGTCTTAATGGACGCAGCCCATTCTCCCGCTCCATTCCGGTTCTGTTATCCGGTTGCTTCCTGCCTCCCCTGCTTTGTAATGGCCCTAAGCCGATCCGTCGTTATTAATAAGCTGTTCTTTATTACTTACAAGGTGATAAATAGAAGCCAGTTGAAGAGACGAAACGATGAATTACGACACTCGAGAGACGCAACCGCGACGCCGGAAGATGAGAAAATCATTAGCGGGAGGAGGCGGAAGAAGTCCCTCAGGATTTGGGGCCATTCTTAGGACTTACACCTATACCTTGCCGTTCCCATTCCCCTCCCTGCTTCCAGTTGTTGAAAAGCGCTCCAAGCTCTTCGACGACGGATGTATCTTAACTGAGGTCATTAGTGAAAGGATGTGGCACCTGAGGAGACATTTTGATAGTTTTAAGGTAAATTTTCCACAAAGCACATTGAAGTTCTTATCTTCTCGTTTTAATAGTAAACCAGGGGCCGGTCGCAGAGGCCATTCATGAAAAAATGAATCTACAATTGAAAAAAAGAAATTGTTTTAGATTTGTGCAGTTGATGCAACGTTTTCAGGACTTTTCTGTATTCACTATCAATCGTCTATTCAAGGTTGTCCCCATCAAGAATTCACTATTTAAGATGCTATAGCGTCAAGGGCGGATTACGGGCGAAATTGTGAATTAGAAAGAATTACAAGTAGTAGTTAGGGATATTGATGTTTATTTGTTCAGGATTTGATGTTAAATGTACTCGCCTGGCACCGCCTCTTCTGCTACAAAGAAATTCTAATGGGATGGGAATGAATAACATGTGTAGGTTATTACCCGCTTTCCGAGTACTGAGATTAAAAATGTCGAGGCCCCTCAGGGGCCGAGCCATTGTTGAGCTCAATACGAGGAAAGCAGGTAATAACGTATTTATCACCCAGTCGCGTAACAGTGGAAAAGCGCATTAACTGTCATTGGTATTGCAACATCGTCTTTGTTTGCTGAAGGGGAAAATTGGGAAATAGTTTTTTGTGCAAACATTATTGCACGCACAGTCGCATTGTAAAGCTTTCTGAGCAAAAGAACGTCAGCACGATTCGTTCATTGTTGAGCGCGTGCTGACCCTTTGTCGATCTCGGTACTCCAGGCCTGGGATGTAAATCCCAGTACTCCAGGCCTGGGATGAAGGTATCAAGCATGTTGCATTGTTTCAAGCATTGTTGTATAGTACTGAGATCGTCTAAACTGGGTGATAAGCTAACTTAAATTGGGAGGTGGAGGAAAAGGGGACGAAAAATTTCTAATTTAAGAAAATATCGAAAGTGACTTACTGGATTGACAGCTGGGAGTGGAATGGAGGCTTGGAGTTGGGATGCCAAGGCATTGTTAAGAGGATGCTATACTATACATTGTTGTTGGCATGGTGGATTTGTGGTTATAATACAATGAATTTTGTAATACAATTGATATTGAACAATACAATAAGTATTCTTTTGAGTTTTGGTGGGAAGACAAACTAAGAAAAACATCTGGAGAGCAAATCTCTATGGGAATTGGGAAGTAATGCATGGTCGTCCAGCTTAAACTGGCGAGAGACTTGGCATAACCGAGATCTATCCCTACATACACCTGATAAGTGCGCTATGTCATCTGGTCATCTACTTATTGGAAACTTATGATGATCGTGCGTGTATGTCCTTCTACTCTTGTGGAACTAAGACACCTACATAGATGAGTTAAGAGTCAAATGAAAGATAATTAAATGACACTTCGGATAGGTCTCTTTTCACTGCTGTAACTTGATTTGTTGACCCATAAATACGAGAAAAATTACAATGAAAACTGCTTATGACGTCAGAGTTCTATCGGGCGTAGTTATTTTTCAAGAAAATTTGAGGTGGGGCGAAATATTTTAGTGATGCCATTTTCGAGCTACCCGACCCCCCTCGTGGACAATGAAGCCAACCGACCGATTAAAAAAAAATTTTGAATCTGTTTTTGGCCAAAAGAATTAGGATGGGTTTTAATTTATTTTTTATTACCCCAAAGTTTACCCCAAAGCACAAGGGCTCGCTTTTGTTAGCTACAAAATGCAGTTATTGAAACATTTACAAATTACCTAGCCAAGCTAACAAACAGCGGGTAATAACCAGTAACACTGGGATCTGCATGTAGGCGGAGTCTCCGACATTTCTACTCGCATGTTCCAGCATTCGTCCTGAATCCTGACCCCATGCGGCCACTTGTCGAACTAGTGCACGGGTAGCCGCGAACACTGGGAAATTAGATGCGTTGGACGCCCTGGTCCCGGCTGTACATCTCTGGGTTCTTACAGACCCGGGTTCCATCCTGGTGAAGTGTATATGTACGGGTTTTTCTCCGGTTGTTTCCCGCTCGTTGGACGAGGATTTCCTCCGGGTACTCTTGTTTCCTCCCTTATGCGGCAAAAAACAACTGAAATGATGGTGGTACCTTCCACTTAACGTCTGCCACTTGGGCCTTCTAAAGCTTTAAGCTTAATGGCCGACACCGTATTCTGTTCTAGTGTCGTTTTCACTTTTATCAAAAACATACGTTAAAAATTACGGTCTGTAGGTTTTTTACCTAACATTAAATATGTGAAAAATATTCCTTATCGGAGAAAAAAAAGCACTGAAAATGATCAACACGTAAAAAGCTAGTAAGTGTCCATGTATACAGCGGGATGCGACGTTTGGGATTTTCATCCCGTTATCTAGCGAAAGGTATGACATTAACATATGCAGAAAAGTAAAAAAAAATACACTTGAATGGTTTTCCATTTCGAAGAGAAAGTTCATGGCACCAGCTTAATAAACAAAGAGTAAACGTTAAAATTGAGCCCCGTCAGCGCAAAAGCTAACCAGGTTGGACCTCTTCCTGGCGAAGCAGGTAAGAAGTGAATTTCTGAGAGAAGGGGTCGGCTATTATGCGTTTTGGCCCTGGCAGAAAAAATGTTCAATTGTATATTTGTGATGTATTGGTATATATCCCGAAAACTATTAGGCATCAGATGATTGTGTACTGGGGGGTCGTTAGTGTTAAAATGCAGTGGGTTTCCAGGTTAAGACGTGCGTGAAAATTATTTTCTTGGAATTGACCTGAGTATTTTGAAGATCCGGGGTGTGCCCTGTCTTTATCTGGTGTTGATGTTGAAAAATATTCCATGTAGAGCGTTGAGTCTGAACATATGTGTCAATGCACAAGAACAGCCGTTTGAAACCAAGACGAAATTTGTTTTCTCTAGCCATGGCTGACTGGAGCAGAAATTGTGTGTCTTGCTTCCCGACTCTGCGCTAGTTGTCGTACGTGTCAGGAAGTTAAAGCCTCTTAGCGCTGCTTTGGTAAAATAAGATTTTGGCGACGTTAAATCAGCTGGCTTGGAACCAGGCGCTGAAACATGACTCCCAGATGGCCTTGTGCAAACGGTGGAGTACAAATCGACGTCCAGCAGATGTGTATGGCATGTTCGCTACCCGCAAATTAATAAAAACTAAAGTGAAAATAACAAATTGTGCATAAAAAAAAATAATGTCTACAGTTTGAGGGCACAGTTCATGGGGGAAAAAGCTAGTCACTGAAATACACATAGGATTGCGTTCACGTAAAGTTTTACTGTGGTAAGTGAATGCGTAATCATATAACACGGAGTTCTTTTTTTTGGGGGGGGGGGCAGGGAGTGGGGGGTGGGGGAGGGGAAAAAATGTCAAGGACATTCCTCAAACCCCGAAAGCACTTTATGCGACGCGACACGACCACAACCAATGGCATTCGAGGCACGTGCCCTGCGTTTGAGGGCATTTCACTCAATTGAGAAGAGAGGATTGGAAGTTTGCGATGGGGTGGATGGAGCAGCGTTCCTGTTCGTTTCCGGTGTTCGGCGCTAAAAGCTTGAGGCGTGTAAGTCCGCAATATAGCTCGCGTGGCTTTGCAGGGGTTTACTTTTTAATTTGCAGAAAGGAATTCACGTGATCCTGCACGTGAGTTCATTGCCAAGTTAATAATTTTAAAGTGTGTATTTCACTGAAACCGCGGACGGGCGGTCTACTTCCGGTGTCGCTTCGAATCCGTCCGTTTTGTGGCAGGGTTTTGTTGACTTTAAAATCCCAGCTGGAATTGAAATTACGAGCTGCAGAAATGTAGCGCAGGTCTTAAAATCGCAAATAATTGCACCAAGATTAAATAAAACTACATAAATTCGCAGTAAATTATGTAGACGAACGCGCCGAGTAAACAACAACGTCACATCCGGTTTGGGAAGATCGCGTCGGAAAGGAAAGAATACTTCCGGATGGTCGATTCATGCAGGCCGCGTCGATGTGCATTAACGGGTTACTTGCTTCACTACTTCGGGTGCCTGTATTAAAAGTATGGAAGTGGTAGATCAAACAAAGTACTTAAATAAGTTAACCCTTGATAAACGTGTCTTACCAGACCCTGCGATGAGCGAAATAGAGCGAAATTCACGCTGGCTTGCGACCAATGGAACCGGAACGAATTTCTATTTCTGAACATCGAGCGTGTATGTTGACACGGAAGAAACGGTGAAAGCCTAATAGAGTTTGAAAGCTTACAATTTTTTTTTTATTCGGATAAAGTTCAGAACTTTATTTGTAATGTAAACAACATTTGTAATGTTGCACTTGTTTGTACTGGAATTACCCCAGGCAAACCAGACTTAGCACCCCCCCCCCCCCCCCATCTTTCCAAGACGCAGTGGTAGAAGCCATGACTGACTGGAAAACTAATATGGGGAAGTGATGGCAGGCCACTATACGTATATGGCAGCTTTGTAGTTGGAAAATATTTAATGAAAATTGAAATCTCCGTGCATATCTAGACACATTCATAATCTTCCACCTCGTCCATCGTATTAATAAATTATTTAAAAAAATTTTAAATAAAAGTTACAAATGAATTTAGGGAAAAAAAGTATTTTGTATTAGTAATAATAAAAAAATACATACATGATAGTTAATTGCACGATAGCGCTATCACACACAAGCGAATGTTAAAATTAAAGAGAAATTATACAATACTATAATCACACAGTGGAAAATGTCAAATTTGGGAAAAAATATAAAACTATGCAAAAGCACAGAAAATTAAAGAAAAAACACAAAACATCTAAAAAATGACGTTAAACAATGTAAAAAATCTAAATACAAAATAAAACGTTATGAATGTATAAGGAAAAGGAAAAAAAATGAAGTTTAATTATCAGTTTAGTAGTGTGGCATTGGTAAGGCAGTGTTTAAAATAATTTTTTTTTAAACTGTGGGCACTTGGGCTCTGGATTATGTCAGGTGGAATGGCATTCCAGATGGTGGATACTTGACCAACCAAAGACATTTTGCTGCTAGTAGTTCTACTAAAGGTCTGGTGACGTTTTAGCATGTTTCTAGTAGGATAGCTATGAACGTTAAAATTGAAATTTACAAGATAGTGTCTGTTTTTATAAATATAGACACCACTTCTGTAAGTAATAAGATCATGAATAGGAATACTGTTAAGTTTAAAAAAAAAAGAAGGAAGAAGTAATAGGGTGCTTTGAAAAGGGTGCTTTTAAGGGAAGAGGGTGCTTTTAATTGCACAAGAAAGGGGTGACCTTTCCAAATAATATGAAAGTTCATTCCGATTTATATTCAGAATGTAATATCGAAGCACACCACGGAATTAAATTAGAAACTAAAGGCAACAAAGATTCATAACTTATGTAAAAACCAGAGCGAAAATGGGACCAGTATTCTCCCTGCACGAAGATTGGCTGCTTGTGACCCCTGAAATGGCGTGTGGTGCTTCCCGGCATACACGAGTGTTGTGATGGGTTGCCAATCAGAGGTCGCAAAACCCGTTTTGGATATGCCGTTTTCCTACAACGCTGGTCCGCTTTATGTTTTGTTGTCCTCTGTATTGTTGTTTCTGTATTATTGTTGTTGTTGTTTTTTATAGTGCTGTTTTTTCCCCCTTACTGTTGTTGCTGTTGGTCTCTGTATTGTTGTTTCCGTTTTGAAGTTACTGTGGCAACGTGATTTTAGGCCTAATTTTAAGCTTTTAGGCCTAATTTTTTGTACTTGTTGTTTAATTTCGTAAGTAGTAGCTAGCAGCGAATTTGTTCTGAGAGTATGCCTATTCATCCATGCGAAACGGTGTAGAGACTGTTTTAAATGGAGCTAGTGTATGTCGTTTATGAAATCCTTTTGCTTTTACGGTTGCGTGTTATCCTGTAATGGTTAAATGTGACGATCAAACGTTATTATTTCATTGAGTTACATCGAGAAAGCCTTTTAGCTGTAAGGAAGCGACGATGTTTTAATTTGCCGTGTTATTTAACTAAGTTTTGGTCGCTGAATCTAATGGTGTCCCTATCTGGTATCATTCTGGAGTTGAAAATGGCGACGGATAGACGGTTGGACAAATTCGTTGTTGCAGCCTTCTGAGTCTTTTCGGCTGCACAGAAGACTAACATGGACGATGCGGTACTTTGGACAGTGAAACACAAACGTCTCGTGCCTCCAGGAACGAATTCTCTGTTTTAATGCGATGCTTTCTTTAGCGCGTCTTGTGTCCTGTTGAATATTTGATTTTTGCTGCGTTCGTGACATTTTTCTGCTGTTTTTGCCGAAACAGCCGTCACGTCGGGATGAGACGCTGGTCGGAAATAATTAGTGCCACTCAAAATCATAATTTCGTGTTTAGACGTGCTAAAAACGCCTAATGAACTGCTCATTAAAGCGTGTTAAGCTAAATTAGATACGTTAGATTGGTTTACATCTGTTTCCGTTGCGTTGTTTTTTTACGTGTCGTGAACTGTTGCAGCGGCGTCTGATTTTGAGATGCGCTAGCCAGTGACGAAAACGTCATGGTTGTAGAAACAAACCGACAGATGGCGGGGCCTGTATTTCTCGTGACGTCATGCATTATGCAAGCTTAAGCGACTCAAGGTGACGGAACATGGTGGTATACAAGGCAGAAAAAAACTAAAGCAGCTTTTAAAACCGTAAAGAAAAACAACCTCAATGTTTTTTACAGAAAAACAACTCCTCAATTTTTAACCCAAAATCGAAACCAGGGTGCAAAACGAACCACCAACTTTGTATTCTTTTAAATTTTGCACGAGATGAATAAATTTAACACGAGGTGAATTACAACAAAGGATGCCAGCGCAAGGCAGGTTTTTTGAACAGCGTCATGGTAAAACAATCGCCTATAAAGTTCTCAATAGGTGGTAAAGTACCAGGCCGTTAAAAGTCATGTTTGGGTAGCTCCATTTTACGTTGATTAGGACGAGTAACTGATATTTTAAGGCCTAGTATTAACATACAATTCAGAATTTGTTTAAAACAAATCCAACAGCCCAGACGTGGTAAGATTGGCACCCCCCTCCCTCCCCCACCATCCTTTCTTTGTAGGTCGCCGTATTGTTGCCATATCACCGTCGATATTGGAATTAATTTTTTTTTAATGTCAAAATATGACTTTTTTTGCTACCATTTTACACTTTAATGAATTGTGGGAAATCTTGGAGTAAATAGCCTAACTTCGTAACGAGGCGAAGCCTGCTAGTCAGTGCAGCAGCTAGTAGGTTATCGTTCCTGTAGCTGCCCCATAGCAGAATAAGCGCGAAGTGCGACGCTTACGGACATATTTCGCTCACATGTCCACTATTTCGTCAGTTCTGGACTGGACCCATTTTGGCATTCCAATACACAGTTTTTTATTACCATACTTTTGCCATTTCCATTGTTGCGAAGGCTCTGTCTGGGCCTTAGGGCTTCGTCGGGCAGATGACTAGGAGCGGTTAACACTCGCTAAATCCCTTTGAACCTGAGCAATGTACTCGCTTCGGTACTGGAGGGGCATATTTCCTATGGAAAGCAACACTCGGCAATCGTTATATGACGAGGTCACGAGTTAAGAGGGCAATCGGGAATAAGCGCGCGCTGTTACTACGGTGGCTCATTGGGACAAACAACAACTTTTGTTCTACACACCTAAAATTTTCATGAAAACGGACAAGGCGTTTCAACATCGGATAAGGCACACTGATGTATGGTGCCGGCAAACAACATTAAAGAGAGGGAGGAAGAGCGAATTTCGTAAGGTGCATTGTGTTAGCAAACCTTAGGCATATGTGGTTGTAAAAATACACGAATTGTTTTGGCAGTTTGTGACAGCGCAGTGTTTGTTTGCCGGTATCTTTTAAATCCAATGTGGGCCTGCTTAAAGCTACGATTACCAGCGCCACGTTGTCTCTGCTTCTGCGTGTGTCAAGCGGTGAGCGCTATTTGTGCCAGTAACGAATTTGTGACTATACGTTGCGACTGTAAGAGGTACTACCCCCTGGTAGATGCCCGCCAGTGACGTCACACTGGGGGTCGGAAAATTCACCTCACATTTACGAACAACTTTGATGAGCCCTAGCGACAGCGCTGAGCCATACGGAGAAAATTAGGAAACAAAATGCACATCGTCAGCACAGGTGGGAACGTGTTCTTTATGGAGAAAAAGTGTCCTCAATAACGTGACGCGGACATCTTATTTTATGTAGACTTAATGTCATTGCAGTCTACTGTAAGTGGCGAGTAATTTTAAACAGCTGATGAGTTGATTAGTTGTAGTAATCTTCGTCTGCCACCAGAGTATTAGAACTGTATGAACATTTACCATTCCGTGAGTTTGTAGTATGTGTTCATGACTGAATGATTAACGTTAACTTCGGGAGGGCCAAGTGAAGGGGGATGCGCTGATTGAGTGAGCGAAGCGAACGAAAATCAGCGTTTGTTAGCCAGTGCGCTCAAAAATCGGGTTAAATAGACTTAAGCATGTAAAACAAGGACAAACAATAAGCCAAACCATGTCCATTTGGCTGGTGTAACGGCTAATTGGGCAATGGCAAACGTAAACTTATGAATTAGAAAATTTATAGACACTCCAGACAAAAAGGTAGAGGTGACTATTAGACAGTGAAATTCTCTGTATTCACAGGCCTATGAAAGTTGTGATATCCACCCAAAACCAAAACTGGTGTAAGAGCACCCGCCAAGTTTCCAAAAAGGTTCGGCCTTTCAAAGTAGTGATATCGTTCCACCAGGGAAAGGCCGCCAAGGTTAATCCTATTAGCCAAGTTAATCGCACGGAATAATACTTTGGACGTTAAATGAAAACTTGAATATTGCTACCGCTAGTAGCAATCTTCTAGTTTTCATTTAATTTTCTAACTATTAGTAGGTGCGATTAACTTGGCTAATAGGATTAACCTTGGCGGCCTTTCCCTGGTGGAATGATATCACTACTTTGAAAGGCCGAATCTTTTTGGAAACTTGGCAGCTGCTCTCATAACAGTTTTGGTTTTGGGCGGATTATAATTAGCAACGGGCATGTTTTTACGTGACGGTTCTCCACACTGTTTGTGTTCCATGATTGAGTTAAAAGCTAAAGAACGTGTGAATACTTAGGGTGGCCGCACACCAAAGTCAACAAAACGTCGTTCAAGACAAAATAAAACGTCACGAGACGTCGCATCTGGTGACGGGACCCCGTCACACGAAACTAGAAGGAGCTTCGCTTTGTTGTCGTGAGACGCCTAAAGACATCTCGCGACAACGTCACATCCGGTGTGTGGCGCTCAGGTCATTCCTATGGTTTGGAGACGTCTGCAGCATGCTGAGATGAAAAAATGCAGACTACAGGAAAAAATCGACGAATATAAAGCATGCCGAAAGGGCCCAATTAAATTCTTAGTAAAGAATGATAGGCCTATGTATGCCTCTAAAATATCTTTATTATTTAGGTACACTCGAAGATATCTAGTAAATAAGATAAAAAGCCACACGACGATCAGCGTGCACTCTATCTTTGTTTATTAACAAGCATATGGATGTTTCTAGTTACTCTACGTTTTCTAGGACATTATTTAATTGTTAGTTTTGTTGTCATTCGCTGTGAAAGGCATTCTTTTTTATTATAAACATGTTCAGGAAACAGTCCGAATTATGTTCTACCCTCGTCCTAAGTAATTTTAGCAATTTAGAAAACAAGCGGCTGCAGCGACTAGTGCAACCGGTCATCTGTACATCCACCACTTCCAATGTGGAGGCGCATACCTCTATCACACACTGCAACAGCGATTTTTATTATGCAATCTAAAAGCAGTAACCATCACAATTGCTGGTTAAAAAGGTGTTAGCTTTTAGGCCTGTTTTACATTTTAGGCCTCATTTTTGCCTGCAGTTTTAATTTTGTAAGTAGCAGCTAACGGGGATTTGGATTGTACAGTACGCCTATTCATTTTTACAAGAAGGTGCGCCTCCGGGGACACAATTGCAGTGTTACAATGTAAAGCGCAACGTAGCCTACACTGTTAGAAATGTCCGTATTTTCACCGTACAACGTCCGTAAATATTTACGGAACATACCTGTAAATATATTTTACGGAATAAGTACCGTAATTAAACTCAACAGTAATTAATTAATTACTGTTTAGCCTGACTTCAACTCATCTTTACTTAATGCTCCGTAAATTTACCGTTTCTCAAGATAACGGGACGTCCGTTAAATTACGTTCATTTTCCTGTTAGCAGTGTTACCATTGACTGTCACCGTAAAAAAACAGAAATATTTTTTACAGTGTATAACATAAATCAGTGGAAGTGACGGGCGAGACGCAATGAAGACGTCATAATATAGTGCTGTTGATGAAGCCAACAGCGACTCGTAGCAACTTGACGTTGCCGTGGTAACATGATTTTAGGCTTAATTTTCAGCTTTTATGTCTAATTTTTTAACTGCAGTTTTAATTTCGTAAGTAGCACTTATGCCTAATGGAGAATTTGGTTCGACAGTAAGCCCATTCATTAATGCAACAATGCGACGAGACTTTTAAACGAAGCTAAAATCCTTTTGTTTTTACGGCTGCGTGTTATTCATGTGATTTCAATGCGACGATCAAATGTTATTATTTCATTTAGTTACGTCGAAGAAGTCTATTAGCTATAAGGAAGCAACGATGTTTTAATTTGTCGCATTTTTAACTAACTTCAGTTTTGACACGTTACCCGTGGTCGACTCTATCTGGTACCGTTGCAAAGTTGAAAAAAGCGACGGACGGACAAACAAAGTCGTTGTAATAGACTTTTCAGCCGGTACGGCTGTACAGAAGACTAAAAGTCCATTTCACAATGCCTAACAATATATCTAAAAATTAAACGCTAAATAGTGTTCTAGAAAACGTGGCTTGCCAATGAGTCAACGACACAATGCAAAAATTCACGCTGATCGTTGTCATGGTAATTCATAGAATCTAATAACTTCATATGAATAATAAACAACTTGCAGTTTGGTAGGCTGTGAGAGAATTATTCTATCCAGGTAAGTATGAGCTAATGCGTAGTGAAAATTAATTTTAATCACGTCTGAATAATTAATAAGCAATGAAGTACGTTGGGTAAAAAACCTTTCACACTCTTAGTGAGTTAAAATTAAATAGGACGGAAAGCCAAATGGGCTCTGGAAGGGTAAAATAAATAACGGATGCAAACCTATTTACGCCGCTTTTTGGACTTAAAATTTCAGACTCTCCTGATCGGTGATTTGAACCCACGACCTTTGAAACCAAATAACTAGGTCCTACAGCTGAGCCATACCGACCTAGGTCGCGGGTTCAATTCCCCGCTCAGGCATTCTAGCATTTAAGTCCAAAAGGCAACAGAAATAGGTTTGCATCCGTATCTATTGAAGCGAAAATATTACAACTGTGACTGAATAACTCATTATAACAGTTAAAATACACCGTATTTTTTAAAGAGATTTCACGATTTAATCTAGAGCTTGTCTTGTCTCAATAGACTACCTTTCGTTTTGGCCTTGTCTCTCCACCAAGACGAAACGATACGAGTCCAAGATGAGATGAGACGAGGTCGAAACTAGACGAGACCAAATCGAGACCGGACGAAACAGATACGACACGAAACCGAGACGTGACGAAACCGAGACGGGAGGAAACAACAAAATTGATAGATAAGGTGAGGTTGCGTTTAATTTATTTTTCGATTTGGCATTAATTGTTGCAGCGGTCGGCTTCTGGTTTTGAATAGAGCTAACAAGTGACAGCCAATGTTGTGGAGCGTTTCCGCTACACCATAAACGGCGAAAAAAATCGAAGAAAGGGAAAAAAATCAAATAACTTGGGAAAGTACAGAAAAAAAATGCGTTGAAAACTGAAATACCAAAAAAAAGGAGCATTTATCATATGACGGCATTTTCTTTTGATTTTTTTGCGTTTTGTTTTGTCAATACGGCTAAAAAAAATTAACTTAATGAATAGAATGAATTCATTTCGGACACTGCAATAAAATTCTTCCAAGAAATATGCCCCAGAAGAATTTTTGTGAAGCGATAAAAGTGGGACACTTTATCCTAGATTGATCCATATTGGATTTATCCGTGGATCCATCCTAGATTTGTCTTAGATGGATCCATTGTAGATTTATCCTAGTTGGATCAATTATGGATTTAGCCTAGGTTGATTCATCCTGGATTTAACGTAGTTGATCAATCTTAGATGTATCCTGGAGGGATTGATGTACGATAAACAAATATCTTGGGAGTAAAAAAGGTTTAAATGCTTGGAAATATTTTTCTTTGACTTTTCAGGCAGGTTATTTAATGTCTTTTTTTTTCCATCTCTATTTTGTTACCAGGTCGATTTTCTCTGTGAAGTATAGTGTTTAAAGTATGGTAGAATCTATTCTGGTTGTCTTGCAGCTATTGGCGGTTATCAAAACAATAATTTAAATTTTACGCAGATTTGCGTGCTACATTTTTATTATCTATACAAGAGTTTTTAAGTAGTTTTTAAAGTTATCACTCAACCACAGTCTGGCTAATTCTGCACGCTTGGAATAAATAGCACCAGAAGGTTGTAAGGATGCGTGCCTCTAGGGCCGCTGACCCTGCTAGCCGAGCGCCACTCATTGCTCTGAAGCAGTCGGCAGGATGGAATGAGACAGATCGCACGCACCTTTGGTCACAAGGTAATGCAGGGGAAGGAACGTTGGCATTCTTTCAAATGTAAGTGTCGCCCTCGGCTGACAGAAATCGGCAACAGGACAAATCAATCGAGTCAGTGGACCTTTCGGCGGCCATATTGTTCAAGCTAGAAGTGTATGCTATTTTTTACTCAAGATCTGGCCAGTACGTATTAGAGCTCCGGCAAGACATTGCTAATTTAGCTAGTTTTATCTAGCTGTCACCATGATCTGATGTTCTGATCACTACGTTTAATTACTTTGTATTGTATAGTTGGTGTAGTACGCAAATTAGCCAATTTTCGTTAATGAAAATTGTAGGCTTCAGTGCATAAGTATAGGAATTTGTCACCAACCAATTGCCGTATACCCTAGTGTATGTGGAAAAATTAATCAGATATTAAACAACCCTCCTTACAGAGTGGGAACATGCTGGGGGGGGGGGGGGGACATTTCCCTCCCCTTTTTATAAAATAAAATGTTTTTTTTTTTGCGTCGATAGTTGCTTACTGGAGCGACAGAGTCTTGAGCAAGGGCCTGATGGTCAAAACAGGCCTGAAAAGGACAAAAAAGGTTGGGAAAGGGGTCGAAAAACGTAAAAAAAGAAAAAGAAAAGGCCACGGAAAAAAATGTCCACTTACTCTGCCAATTTACTATAAGTTGCCCCGCCCTCTCGGGGTCTGTGCATGCTACTCTCTCAGTAGAATATCCCATAATAGAATATCCCATAATAGAATATCCCATAATAGAATGACTCCTAACAGAATACATCTCGAATATCCCCTACTAAAATATCCCTAATTGTATAAATAAGTTAAAAAAATTAATGCCATAGAACAAATTTAATGTCGTATAAGGGGAACATTGACATGTAGAAACCAGTGCATCCGTAGTTACTGTGACCATATCCACAACAAATCCTGCACCTACGGAATTTTCCAACTTTTCATGGTCTTGCTGACTCCATCGGTTGTTCGTGACACCATTCATTACGAAGCATCTGGCCAAAACGTCGGTTTTGAAAGCTTTTAATTACATTTTAGAGAGGGCAAATGAGTAATCTGCCACCTTGCTGACCACCTGATATTTGTGTCAAACGCACGCAAGGTGGCGGGCTCTGGTATTCCACGGCCTGCAGCCAAACACGGCTTTACACTTAGTGAAGGCGATGCACTTGTTTACACTCTTGATCGTTGCTTGCCTTAATTTCCGTTAATTTGACGCCAAAGTTGTGCACCATCTATCACCAGGCAACCACAGAGGTGCTCTTAACTCCCATTACCCTGAGGGGGATGATTGGGACACGATTGTTGAGGAGAAGGAGAAGCGAAATAAGGAAATGTGACAGGCTTAAAATAATAATGGTGATGCATGGCATGCCTAACTGTAGAGGACATGAAAAAGGTAACTGTCATGGCGGCTGGTGACTGAGTGCCCTCAGCTTATTCGACTGATATAAGCCGAATGAGAACTGGATAGGAGGTACAAACCACGCATATCTGGATAGTCTTGGACACTAACTAGGTCCTGTTTAAAGTGGAGGTAAAGAAGAGTGTATATAATATAATATAATTGCATATGCAACTTAAGTGGGAAGGGCCCATTGCGGTCGACTGACACCCAGCCAAACTAAAAAAAAATTAAAGGGAAGCAACAAATGCAAAATAACATTGCAGGTCAGGTCAATTGAGGTCACATGAGAATTAAAGAATAAATAAAAATACTGAACATTTAGACAGTAACTTGAGTCAATCAGCATTTGCTTAATAATAATAATAATAACCACAGCAAGAAGGCAATAAAGAAGTAAACTGAATATTAAAAAAACATATTAACAACTTTTTAAAACATTTAAAAATATTTAAACACAATTAGAAGACAAAAAAGCAGTGAACTGAAAGTAGGTAAATTAGGTGACTTGACCACCAGACCAGGAAGGGCAATCCATGATAGGACACCTCGGTTTGTTCAAAAATACTTGCGAATATCACTGTTAGCTTTGTTTACCATTAACTTATTAACTTACAGTCCTGTCACCCAGACGTAATGCAAAGAAAAAAAGAATAATCAAAATCTACTAAATTGTGCAAAAGAGAGAATGTCAAATGCAAGTCTGCACGAAGGCGACGTAACTCCAGCGAATCTAGAGCTAAAAAATCAAGTCTTTCCTCATAAGTTTTCTTTTTTAGCCCACTAAGTGACTTAGTAAAGTGTCTGTGCACAGATTCAATGATGTCGATATCCCCTAAGAGTCGAGGAGACCAAACAGGACTTGCACATTCGAGATCATGTGTTGACCATCTTTTGCATGCAATTGCTTCCGTACTTTTTTAAAACTAAGTAAGTTGGGTCAGTCGTGGAATGTTGCTGTTCGCTTTGCTTGGGGTCCCTGGGGACCCCTCACAATGCTCATGCTGCGTCTTGGGCTGTTTTTTGACTGAAAGTGACGTGTTGTTTTGGGGAAGCACCATGCAATACAGAGTAAAATAAAATAAAAAAAACTAGCTGTACCCGCGGAGTAACATACGCTGGTCAAGCCGGTTCCCGTATACCTTAGCGAAATACTTAACTGGGCAGCATGAAATGAAAATGGCCCAACGGCCCCTCCGGACCCCTTCCCCGCTTCCCCCGGGCCTCCTCTCCCCACATTCTCGCACTGCATGGTGAAATTTCCCCCCATGTGCCTACTCCCTGGAAACCCCGTCCCCCGGCCCCTCCCCAAATCCCCCATTTTGTAGTCAGAATACCCCCCCCCCTTTGAACCTCTGCTATTTTGTTTTCGTCGGGAAGTCAATGTCTTTTTTTAATGGTGGACGCCACTGTTATGTTGTGAATTGCCTGCTTCTCCGTTCCAATACCAAGCGCGATAAACCCAACAACGATCGTGCATGCAGTGATTGTTACTTCTAGCATTTCGTTTGTGACTGATTGTTACAGGGCCCAATCGTTCACATTGTCGGGGGGCTCGCTCTTTGTCTTTGCTGCCGTGGCAAGAATGAACCTGCTGAACGTATTGCTGATTGTTACAGGGCACACCCTTGAAACTATTCAACTCGGCTGTAATGGCCAGCATTATGGAAGCAGTATTTCGTTTGTTACTGATAGTTACAGACATTGTAGGTCGCTCGCCCTCTTTCATTGTAGTGTATGATGATTTTGCTCAGTGCCACCCAAGCCTATTAGCCGACCGTTTTTGGAAACTTGGCGGGTTTTTCTACCAGTTTTTGTTTTGGGTGGATTATATATATATAGATAAAAGAAGCCAATCGAGAAGCCAACCACTGATGTTCGGGGGATATACAGCAACCAGTTTTTAAGTGCCTAAGTTAGTAATTAAGCTTCGTTACATTAAAAGACAGAACATGCCAAAAGGAGCTATAGTCAAAGGCAATGAAACTAATTAAAAGTTGAAAGTTTAAAACGAGAAAACCCATATTTCACTGGAAAAACAGCAAAATAAATAATGGGAAACCACCTTAGGTCTCTCGCAGTACAAATCCAGTTAATACGCTCCCCCCCCCCCCCCGCCCCCCCATTCTCCCCATCCCACCCATGTCACTTTCACTGGTGGAGTGTTCGCATTAATCACTACTGGCATCAAAACAGGATATTAGAAAGACAATCATCAATTCACATCACTTCACGATTATACAAGATGGAAGGGCAAATGGACTCGAGAGGGTTCCTCCAGTGGCGATTGGAAAGTCTATATTGATATGCATATGTGAGCGTGTTTAATGCTGCCTATGGATGTTTCCTTTCGGCCGTGTCAGTATGGCTTAGCGGTAGGACTTACGACTTTGGTTTCGAAGGTCGCGGGTTCAATTCCCTGCTCAGGCAGTCTGACATTTAAGTCCAAAAGGCAACGTAAATAGACACACTTGACACATCACTTCGTTCCTGCATTTGCGTGGCGAAGCTGCTTCCCCTTTTATTTTGCTGTTTTGCCAGTGAAAAATCAGTTCCCTCTTTTTTAACTTTTAAATTTTAGTTAGTTTCATTGCCTTCGACTTTACTTGACTTTAGCATATTGAAATGTCGTCATTTGTTATACGTGCAGTTGATTGGCTTCTTTATTTTTTTAAATTTTATTTAAACTGCTGATCGTGCTGCTCTTTTTTCACAACCAGATGCCGTGGAAGTATTTTGAGGGGGGGGGGCAAGTAAAGCGATGCCCGAGCTGACGCATTTTACGGTACATCACTGCTTTATCTGGGTTTTGAATGTATTTTTTTTACATACTCCCGAGAAATTTGTTTAGCATTATAACACATTTGTGAATTCGTTGGCAGGGGGGAGTGTGGGAGGAGGCTGGTATCGTTGGCCCTAGCCAGTAGTGGCGCCAGCCAACTCCAGGTAGGGGGGGGGGGGAAAGATTCCCCGACCGGGGGGAGGGGGGCAAAGAAAATTAACCTTTTTTTTTAAAATTGAAATATGATCCACTTTAGCAGGGGCCGGCGAAACCAGCTTGGGGGTCTGGGAGAGCGCTGTAAGCCGACGCATTTTACGTTATTTGAGGGCCTATTTTCGGCTTCCCGAGACACGTTTGCACAACATTGTTAAGCAAATTTTGGATGTTTTTCGTAAAAATTCTTTAGCATGAGAGGTCGTAAAAACCTAATCGTGACCAAAATTCTGTTTTTTTTTATATATATTTTATTTACAAATTAAATTAACTGGTGAATTTAAATTTAACAAAAAATAAATTTAACGTTAACAAACACTTATAATTTAGGTTTGAAAAGTATTGTTGCTTACTTTTCAAATGGCGGAAGATTGAGATGACGTTCCTGAATTAACTGAGAATTAGTTTTAAATCACGGTGGCGATGGGCTAAGAGGAAAAGAGCTACTAGCAAATCAAACTGCCAACTATTCTTCAATTTTAATTCTTTACTCGATTTTTATGGAATTAATTGTTATCAGACTTCAACTGACGAAAACTTGGAAGGAAACCTTTTTCTGTACAAATTTAGCTGACCTAACTATAGCAAGAACACACAGTTGGACCTCAAAGGTATACGGCCATTTGTGAACACAGTGAATTTTTTTTTAGTTCAGTATTGGTTAGACGCTGAAGTTGAGTTTGCGTCCTCTTGGTTGGGAGGCCGGGATTCTTGACCACTGGGCTGCTTTTGCTCCGATTGTTTGGGGTATGTTTGACCCGTCACAAACTTCGCGTTGTGCGTTGTGCTTTTAAAATCGGGCCTTCTTCTTTTAGACATAACTGGTAAGTCGTTGGCATCCCAAACGTGTCTCATAACTAAGAAGTCGGTTAAATCATGGCGTTGACGGTCTAAGACAAATTTTGGAAATAACGTGAAATGGCAACAATGTTGCACCATTGTTTAAAATGACTGTTGCACTTTGTTCTTTATCCGTGTTGTTATGTATATAATACATTTAATTTGTTGCCCATTACCGCATTAACAGAACGGGATATTAATCGTAAATAAATAAAGGTTGCCTAGCAAATAGCGTTCGCCGAGCGAGAAGGTCTCGTTGCGTAAACGCGCCCTTACTTTTGATAAAACAAGATTTTGACGATGTGACATCAACTGGCTTGGAGCCAGGAGCCGAAACCTACTCCTTCTCTCCCAGAGGGCCTTGTGCAAACGGTGGAATACAAAGCGAAAGTTAGAACATGGATGGATACTGTGGACTTTTATGGCGTTTATTCGATCCTAAGCTAATTTCTTCTGATTTTCAATTAGATTTTAATTGGAATTGAGTGGCATTGGAGTTGAGATTGTTCAATGTAAACTGAATGTACAATGAAAACTGAAATTTTTTGTGTTTAGTAAAAAAAAAAATTCGATATTAGATCAAATAAATTTGATTAAAAAAACTTTTATAAATCATGATTGTTTTCCAACTCTGTTCAAAATTGAGCTAATTCCAGCTACAGACACTCGTCAGTTTCCTTCAACTGGTCCAAAGCCCCAGGAATGTATATATCAAAACAAATAGATTTAATGAAGACTCATCATGCCAACCAACACTTTTCAAATCTATAAATCGTTGACCACTCAGCTAATATTCACCACACTAGCGTTTTTAACATTACTTAAGAATTGTTAACACTACGTACCTTAGAGTTAGGCTCGCGTTAGTGGCCAGATAATGCTAGTGGGTGGTTTTGTATTTTAGGGGTACATCAGACTAACTTGAATATTACGCCCGAATAACTTCTTTGTTATTCATGTACTCCTATTATAACGCAGGGTGTACCATAACAGGTGATATTTCCACCGTAAAGTAACTGTTGTGTTTCGCTAAGTTCGAATCTCGTAAAATGAGGGGGGGGGGGGGGCGCACTTCAGGCAATGAGCAACAATTTACCAGCGCACGGTGAAGTATATAATATTCCAAGCCGAAAAGTCCCTGGGAAAATTAGTTAGTTAATAATATTCGGCATATGCTCAAGGCATCATCGTCGTTCTGCGAGCGAAAACACGACATGTTGCTACGAAACTCTTCTTGGAAAAAGACGGCAACTGGGGGGGGGGGAGGGTGCGGCAGCGTAATGAAGGAACGTGGTCTCGCGACGTGTTTGCCATGCTAATAGCGTGTAAATTCCCCGTCGACGTAACCAACCTAACGTCATCGCATGTTGAACACCGCCCGTCTTATTTCCATAAGCTAATCAGACGCTCCAAGGACTTGAGGACGAGGCTTCTTCGTTGCCTGGCCGCTCGGGAACTGGGATCGTACAAGGGTCAGTCCTGCACGCAGATCCACGAGTGTTCTCCAATGAATATTGGATGTTAGACAAGCGAGATGAATTTTAGATGACAAGTCATTAATATTAGCGACATTGTTGTTTACACCGGCATCACGGTGGAACGGGCGACCATCTTGGTTAACGTCGAAGCTGAATTGGTTTCCTCAGTGGTCAGAGGAGAATTCCTTCTCGAGGACGTGGGCGTTGTGGCGAATCTTCACCAAAACCAGAATGAAATCGAAAAAAAAAAACTTCAAATTGCGCCAGAAAGTATAAGCATATTCCGATCGACATCGATGCTGGACTCCCAGCCAATTATGAGCATTCGCGGTAGGGTAGGTACCGCTGACCAACAACCCCACACTAAGAGTCACGAAGGTCGCTGGGGAACTTTGCTTTCGTGTTAGTCTTACTTGTGCAATGTGTGTGCTTGTGTGTAGTTTTTGGTTAAACCAAATACTAAACAAATGTAAAATTACCAAGCGCGCTACTGGGAAAGACCCTTGTAGGCTCCTGCCGAGCTTACTACCTGTTCAGCCTTTCTCAGTTGCGACCTAAAGGCCATACATAAATCAGGGTTCACACAAGATCACACACTAGAAATTCAGTTCTACAGGACTTTTTTTCCAAAACTAATGTAATTTTTCAAGAATTTTTTAAAAGACCGATATGATTTTTTCGAGGACCTGTATTGAAACTTGCTCAAATAAGACTGCTCAGCTTAATTTTTTTTTAATTATTTTTTTTTAAAAGCCTTAAGTCAACCGAAGCAATTTAATGCTTGTATGGCTGAACCGGCTCAATTTTCGAACATTACCAGCCGTTTTTTTTTGTGAAAAGCAATATCTGGCAAAGGGAGGGGCAAACCCGGGAATTTGAACCGGCAAACTTCCGATCATCGTAGGGGCCTAATGATTGTCCGGAATTCGGCAGAACAGTTCCCATAGCCACTGAAGGAGCATGGTAGCCTCCTACGCTACCCTGGCCGGCAGTCCTATTGGGGAATTTACGAAGGTCCCCTTTCTAGGGGTTCGCCCAAATCTGCTAACTTCCAGCAACCAGGCTGAGCTCTCTCACCGCACAGCCACGATGACGTCTAGTTTTACCAGGGAAGAGCCAACCACCTCAATAAACAATTAAATGTTCAAGTTTTTTTATGCTGGAAATTGCTGGAAAAACAATTAAATTCTATGCGTTGTAACGACGTAGCTAACGATTTCAAGGAATTTAAAGCCTGGAATTTTTTTCTTAACAAATTCAAGCATTTCAAGGACTTCACGTACCTTGTGTGCGTACTCTGATTTTCTTGGTCGCCACGCAAGATTAAGCGAACTTTATATTCTTGCAAGACCAGTCTTTAATAAAGACTGTTTGTTTTGAGAACTCGTAATCGTTGTTTATGGACGAGGAGGGTTCGAAACAGTTGGAGCCCGTAAAATACAAGTTGAAGGTGCTTAGTTATACTTTTAAGACAAATCTAAATCTGCGGTGGCGTTTAAATTAATTAGCTTAACTTGATTTCAGTTAATCCATCACATCGGAAATGCACGCGCACGGACTAACACACGTACGAGAAGAGTTTCATAACTGAATACAATATCCGCTTAATATTCGCGCCATCGTTTCCATGTCTTCTTTGATGTTGTTGTATCGTACT
Source organism: Lithobius niger (assembly GCA_023313725.1). Classification (NCBI taxonomy): domain Eukaryota; kingdom Metazoa; phylum Arthropoda; class Chilopoda; order Lithobiomorpha; family Lithobiidae; genus Lithobius; species Lithobius niger. The sequence continues at coordinate 44,768 of JAHWFP010148443.1, forward strand.
TAACCGCCGCCATGTTCATGCGGGTTCTTAATTATGTTGAGGCTGGTAATTAACTTTGTCCCAACCGTATACTTGAATTTTAAAGTTACCGTCAGAGGAAACTATAAACAGAAAGCAACGAAGTAAACTAATTTGCGAAGAGGCTTACACTTTCCGCGGTGTGTTCGTATTTACAGATCTACCGATTCAATTTTGGTCGAGAAAGAAATGAAGTATGCATGAGCGCAAACATTGTCGAGTAAGCTGATTATATAATTTAGTAAATTGTCATCGTGCAGACTAGCAATGACACATAGTGAATAAGGCTGAACTATAGACGCCATAACAACTGCTGATTAGGTTTAGAAGCACTTGAATTGAAATTACCTATACTATAGAGCAGTGACACGACGTAGTATTATTGTGTATAACTCTATGGTGGAGCCTTAATGGGTTAGCTGCAAGGGGCACTGCAGAAAGAAACAAAAGGGCGTCATACTGAAGCCGATGCTGTGAAGAGTGGTTTCTTAGACCTAAAACGAGCGATTTTTGTTGTTGGAGAAAACGTTATTTGAAGCCTAAGAAATCCGCTCTTCCGTTGTTTTTCCCTCCATTTTTATGTAGTGCACCTTGTAGTTATGCCCTCCAAAACCCATACTGGTGCCAATATGGTGCCAATATGGCGGCAAATGTCACTGCTCTATACAAACATCCCAGGTAGAATATTACCAGTTCATGGGGTCACCTATACACATGGCGACAAGGGATCACCTTGTCCGTTTCTGGTTCCTTCATGAATTAGGGTACAAATTACTTTGCACATGTGATCTTTATTGCTTGGCCTTTCTAAGTAAGTTTGCTTGGCGAATAATCGCAAAAATGCAAATAAATTTTTTACAAAAAAGACCAAATTGCGTGCAAATATAGGTTTTAATTACTTAATTGTGGAGCCTAAGGATAGCATTTTCTGGGAAAAGTTAAACAGGATGAAATTTCGAGAAATATTTTCGGAAAAATTCGGGAAAACTGGACAAATAGTGTAACCTTTTCTTATCGCTTAAAATCGATGCTCTCACCCATAGACATGGTGCTTGTATGAGGGTGCATTCAAATGAATGAATGCTATTCAACTGAATGCTTCACAACCTCACCAAGGCCTATAAATGGCAGTTGATCACGTAAAATCAAGTTGCTCTCCCGTTTAGTAGGGTTTGGAGGGCCAGCGTGGTTTGATTTCAGATGGTTTAAGTTACAAGCCGCCGTTTTTTTTTTTTTTTTTGGCCACACCTGTTGGCGGGAAATTTAGAATTACAATGCAGCATTGTAAGAATTTCCAGCAACGTGGCACATTGCGCATTCGGATTGCAGACTGAACAATTACCGCATGCCTATAGGAGCCACTTCAGGCCGTGCCATTCTGGGCCAGCCGCTTGTTGTATAGCGACCATCATTGTCGCTTCCGTGAACATGGGACGGCACGGCACGCAAATATTATCCCGTGTGAACTCTGGTGGCGTGGCATGGGACGCAAACTTATTCCGTGTGAAATCACTATAAGTCAAGGTAACTTCTCTGATGCTCGTGCTTGCTTAAAGTAGAAAACTACATGTATTCGTGATATCTAGGTTGGCGGATAAAAAGCACAAAAACCACTTCTATGGATATTAAATTCACACCTATTATGGTGTGAGGGGAGACTTCTGGCCCAAAGTTACTGTAGCCGATTCCAGCTGAATTATTTGTGGACAGTGACGGTAGCTGGACGGAACTCGGGTTTCATCAGTAACATTCAAAGGTCCAACCTATTCAAGTCCTAGTATAAACGTTTGGAGGGAAGGGAGCAAGAAGGGAACCCATGAAGGAATGATCGGGGTTCCACCAGGAATCGTATAAAAAAGAACAGTCCGTAGAGCCTGATTAAGAAGGATCTGTAATATTACAACCACACGTTCCTGCAGATCTAGTGCTATGTGTAGTCTATGCGCAAGACCACGCAACGCTATTGAGTGCAGTAGCATTGAAATGACCATGATGACGAGAAGGAGATGATGAGGAGAAGTAGTGTGAGGTACTCAGGGAATGGACGACAGGTTTCAAGTTCAAGAACTCGATTCCAATTCATTCCTTACTGCATAGCTAGGGGTCTATACACAGAGTACTACATATTAGGCACTGGTCCAAGTTGCAGCCTGCACCAGCCCTACAGAGGCTCAGAGAGACAACCTTTGCCTCTCCAACGCCAATTGCCCTCCGGTGCCCAGCACTCCTGTTTTATAAGGGCGGGCTGAGCAATGAGGGCTTAGGATTTACGTCATGTGACTAGCCAACAAGTCCAGGCATGCCCAACTGGTCGAACAATGGGGCAGGCCTGTATCCCGGCTGTTGGCGTTTGGCCAACTTGCGTTTTTGGGTGGAAGTTGACTGAATCCCAAGCAGCTTATGTAACTGCAAGGTGCACATTGAGTGTTGACTCGCGTTGCTCTCTGCTATACCTAAATACCCTGTTACAGGAGATGATGAGGAGAAGGGGATGATGATGAGAAGGAGGTAATGATGAGAAGGAGATGATGATGAGAAGGAGATGATGATGAGAAGTAGATGATGATGAGAAGGAGATGATGATGAGAAGTAGATGATTAGGACAAGGAGATGATGAGGAGAAGGAGATGATGAGAAGGAGATGACGAGGAGAAGAAGATGATGAGGAGAAGGTGATGACAAGGAGAAGAGGATAATGAGGAGGCTCTATTCACTGTAGCTTGCAGCAATGGTTTTATCATCGTTTATGATAAACAAAAACTATTTCCCCAAACCTTTTTTAACCTTTTTAAAAACTTTATAGATCCGAATTTGTGGGCTTTACAGCATGCAATACTGGGCTGTACAGCCTCTTATTCCTGGCTCATCACGATACCGGTAAAACCTCGATGCAGGTTCCTCCTTTAAAATCATTGCGTTTGAATCAAGTATGCAAAAGTAAAAACGCTGTTACCAAACGAGACTCGTTAAAGAAAGACTTTTCTGAAAGTATGAGAATGCTATTGGTTGGAACTTATTGGTCGGAAAATATAATGGGGTCATGTTCATTTATGTGAAAGGAGACCAGAATGGCAGCAAACTACTTGAATTAAAACGTTATGGTTGCTCACAAGTCTACCAAATGTTTCACTGTAATCTCTGGAGTGCACACGCACAACACGGGGAATTCAACACTCGTTCACGTTTCAAAATTGCGGGGTAAACAGCCGCCATCTTGAAACATGCCAACGGCCTGAAGCGATTCTAGCTGGCCCTGTAACTCGTTTGACCTCAATTCGCGCCCCACGAGAGGCCAGTATCGGGTGAAACGAAGGCTGGGAGGAGAGTAAATCCATTTTGGGATATTGGTTGAATGAAACGGGAGTTGGCCGTAAAATAATAATAATAGCCGTGGGGATTAAGTTGCTTGGTAGGCGTTGCATACGTCACGAGCGCGAACTTGGGAGGGTCACGTGACAACGGCGGGGCGAGTCAATAAAGAGTCCAGACAAAAGGGAAGTCGACGGTGCGTTAATAGTGGATGGCAATCCTAATTGCTTATTCATTCTGCTTAATTAATAAACACTGCAACACAATATCAAGATAGACGGAAAGTACTGAGCAGGAGAATTCAATAATTATGATTTAATCTATTGTATTAACAATGTGACGGTGAATTAGTGCACCAGTTAGGCTGTAGATAAGCCAAGGGAAACGTGGCTGTTGCTTTATTAGGATACCTGGTTAAATTTACGCGGGAAGATTGATCGTGGAAGGCAAGGTTGCTTGGCTGTTAGCAAGAGTGTCTCATGGGAAAGAGGTCCTTGTTTGGCACCCTGACCTCAGCCATCCGTGGGTTTCTTGGGAAGAGAAGGGCATGATTCATACTTATGTCGATTGTGGCATATAGACCCATAAAGCTTGTAGCACACTACTCCATTCCGTTCCGTTTTGCCCAGTTCTGACGATTGACGGTAATGGATAGTCCAGCGCACATTGCTTTTGTCGCTAACTGCGTTCAGTCGGCTCCACTGATATTTTTTAATTTGATCGCGCCCGAATTAGCCATGCAAAGAAGGACTTGAAGTGACCTTAAGTACGTAATTAAATAGAAATTCGTAGCAAATTAGGTATTATTAATTCTTTATGCTCGGACATGATGACATTTAAGTCCAGAAGGCAACTGAAATAGATTCGCATCTGTATTTAGTATGGAAAAGGTGTTGTGTGCAGACGCGGATGGACGGCGATGACAGTCGACTGATGGCAGGTGCGTAAGGATTCTGCCTCGATAATCCCGTCCGTCAGCCGACGGGTCATCATGGAATGGGACGGAGCAGTTTATGCAACTCCTCTACTGTGCGTACAGTTTTCTAGTCCAAACAGAAATTTGATGTCGTGAGACGTGATGTGACGGAACGGAACGGAATGGAGTAGTGTGTTACAAGCTAAAGCCACTGCCATTAGCCACTGCTGCCCACACCGAACCAAGTTGTCGACGCACCATTAAGCCGCAATTACGCCCCCCCCCCCCCCCCACGCCGGAAAGAAATTCTGGTCGGAAAGAAATTCGACTAGCCATGAGCTGGTTTCAGCCGAATTCAACAACCTGCTCTCTTGTAGCCGGTGTACCCGTCTTAATCTTGAAACATTGTGTATTTCTGTTCATTCCACCCAGGTGCGCAACCATAACCAACCCAACACCAATAGGTTTAAAGATTACATTGAATTAAAAAAAAAAAAAATAAAGTTGACAAATTCGGTGCCAGAGGAGCGTCAGCAAACCCATATAAATACTGGATCCAGCTCGTAACTCTAACTTCGTGTGTTGCTAGCCACAAGCACACATCGAAGTCACCTCTGGTTTTAAAATTTTATTACTTTCTGGTTCTGTTCGTTTTTAACACGTCCTAGCAAGTTCTGTGCTATTAAGATGGACTTCTTGTCACTTGACTCGTATGTTTGTTGTGTTATTTGTAATTTGTTTTTACTTTTAGCTCATTTCCTCGTAACTGGGTAGTCCAATGTCTCGAGGAGAGTGGAAAAAATCACTCATGCTACGCGCTCGTGGGGTTTCCCATTTCCCTTGATATTGAATTACCCCGTTCTCACAAACGAGTAATTATCGCCGGTTAATTGCGTATTTCTCACCGATATCTATAACTAAGTTCAAATCGATGAAGTCGTAAATCATTAAGGCGGTGTTCAAAGCACCACTGGCAATGTTCAAATTCTTCAAGTTTCTCCATATGTTTGAGCCAATTAAGTGCAGGATCCTAAAATCATCAAAACCTCCAAGTTACCAGTGCCTCAGAAGTTGTGCAAAACGGACCCAACACCTAATTGAATTGAGTTAATTCAGCGACATTTGCTTTATGATTCCGGAACGTAACGTAATGTAAATGGAATCAAAACAGGCAAAGAAATTATCACAACTAACTTGCTTCATTACCATTTGTTTAAATTCTCGGTTAGCATAAATTTATGGTTGAATTCTCGACTAGTTTTCAAAGTTTGTCTATTGTCAACTAGCGACGGAATAGCTAGTTGTGCGATAAGCATTTTGACGCCAACCGCAGCCAGAGGCTGTTCCAATTCAGCATACATGCTCTAGCCTCTATCGAACATGTGGAGGCAATACTGCTTTGCGAAACCACGATGCCCGAATGCAATGGTGGTGCGGTTATCTGCGTGTAATGTTGGCTCACTGGTGGAGGAAGAGTGAGGAGTGGGCGTGGACGGTTGGCAAGGAGAGTGGGGGGAAAGGGGTGGCCGGTTTAAGGGGGAAGGGGTAGGCACGAATGAAGCGTATTCGTCGATCATTCAACGTCTTTTCGTTCTCTGATTTGAAGCAACTTTTCTAATGTGAGGGCTCTGATCGCTTTCGCCAACGGCGCCTTGACGGATGACGGGCTGTTGCAGCTCGGGCCATGAGAAATGGCGTCCAATCCCTCTTGGAAGCCGATATCGACGGCCGTTCCGCTTTTATCTTCTTGCTAGTGATGAATCGCATATGCAAGTAAAGCGGGGCTGGTGCTGCCGCCTCGCGTTTATAAGCTTGCGTAGCAATTTTTTGATGGAAGGTGGGTGCAGGGTTGGGGGAGCGAGATGCCGGTGGTTGCTGGAAGTAGTACAGTAAATATCTGCTCTGCTTCTGTTTTTGCCAGGCTTTTAGACTCTCGTTTCGCATCACCCCCTTTCCCTTACGTTACGTAGTGCATGAATTATGGCGCCCGAACGCGCGAGCTAGAAAAGGGCCATTGTTTAAGTCAGTTTTCCTTTTCTGCAACAAGAATCAATGAGCAACCCTGTTTCTTCCGACCTCGGAGGTCTCATTAGCTAAGGCGAGTAGCGAGCGAGGAAGCGCGAATTACTATACGCTGCACTGCAACGGCGAACGGCCGAAGCAGTATAGGCTCCTGAGCTAATGGGCGAGTCTTATCTATCCGCGCACGAGCGAGCC
>JAHWFP010148446.1:0-18773 GCA_023313725.1 Lithobius niger
TATTTTACGAGCGACTACGTCTTCCTGGAGGGGACGGCTTTAATCGACAGCCGCCATTGTTTTTGTAACTATCTTGGATATCAACAAGGCACTCTGCTACTGAAAACGTACAATCGATTATCTGTATTCGTTCTGCGGAGAACTCAAGATAGGCCGCGGACACTATAGGTAATTATACGGTTATAGGATAGCAAGTTTTCACGCTATCGATTTAACTCATCTTCCTGTCAAATTCTTTCGTCGTTACGGTTCAGAAAATTATAACGAAAACCTGCTCAAGCGCTTATTTATTGTTAAAGAAAATTATTTAAAAATGTTAAAACGCTACTCACAACCATAGTGAGGCCGCCGCCAAACTGCGACAGGAGAACGCAACAAGAAACCCTGATTTCAACCAGAACATTAGTAAAAGGAAATACTCTCTGGCCGGAGAAATTTTTGGTTGCAATTTCTGATATTGTATGTTTAGCCGCAACGATAGCGGCAGCGCGAGCAAAGCACGTAATTTGGGGAAAAATTACCATCATTTTCGTGAACAGCAACCTTGATTTCAAATAAATGTTGTTTTCGATTTTTTCAGTAAAGTCTGCAAATTAGGGTAAATCAAAATCGCTGTTCACGAAAATGATGGTCACTTTTTTGCCCAAAATTAGGTGCCTCGCTCGCGCTCCGCGCCTCGCCCCCTGCTTAACATATAAGGGCGCATTTACGCAACAACTCGCCTTTGGCATTCTCGTAGCTAGAAGCTAGAAATCCTCTGAAATTCTAACATGGCGGCGGTTAGAGCGCTGCCGGCTCGAAATGAAAACAGTCAAAAATATGAGCTCAGAACCGGCCTGGAAATTGTTTCGACAGGATGAATTCTTCATCTTATTGTCATGGATTGTAAGACTACAAACATTTACTCAAACGATGTCGGATTAAGCAAATCCAGGCAGCGTTGTTACCATGGCAACCACACATTTGCCAATGCGATTAAATTCTAGCTGAGAGAATACAAAAGCGAGTTGTTGCGTGAACGTGCTCTAACATCAGAAACCGCAACCAAAAACTTGTCCGGCCAGAGATAATTTCCGCGTTTACTATACCCCGCGTCATGGCTGTTTGCTGTGACGTGCATATCACGTGACTGGGCTAGTCCAATCAGACGGCCAAACAGCCATTGTTCTCGTTCGTCATTGGCTAACTCATGGTGACGTCAAGGCAAACAGCCATTGCGCATAGTTTAATGTTCTTGATTGAAATCAGGTTTTCTTGTTAGGCTCTCATCTCGCAGAGTAGTAGTATGGCGTCGGCCTCACTATGGCTGTGAGTAGCGTTTCAACATGTTTTAATATTTTTTAAAAAATAAATAAGCATTTGCGCAGGTTCTTGTTATGATTTTCTGAATCGTAGCAGTGAAAGGATTCGACTAGAAGGTGAATTCAGTCGACAGTGTGAAAAGTAGCTATTCTGTATAATTACCGTCACCTGTTTGGAGGGAATCTTTGGAGGGAATGTTTGGAGGCGTTCTTTGCATTCTCTCACAATTGTGTACAAGTCGCTGCATTACAAAGAACCATTTTATTTGTTTACCTTATTTAATTCTGCACTGGCTGATCACAGTTATCCAACAAGATTTATCATGGCCGCCCCTTCACTTCCCCTCGCTGTCGCACTACTAAATACCAAACGTCGTTTCTGGTTCAGAGCATGAAGTTATGGAATGATTTGCCCGAAGTCATTAAAACTTGTGCTAGTGTTGGAACTTTCTAAGCTCAATTATTCCGTCACTTGTTTAATTCATAACTTGGTCCATCTCTCTTTCACTCTTTTCGTTTCCTTCTTCCCCCCCCCCCCACCCCCCACTATATCGCATCTTCTTGTTTACTTTAGTTTTTGCTGTTGTCTGCTGACATCTTTATTATAATATCGGAGGCCGGCTAAAAAGAAAGCCTAAAGAAAAACCACTTCTCCCCTCCTCGCGCCCACATTGAAAATGCACTCTCCCACTCTACCTGCAGCCAAAAAGGAGCCAGGCATGAGTGGTCGATCAATCTGACAAGTTGTCGGGAAAATGTCCCGGGAAGCACTCTCCCACTCTACCTGCAGCCAAAAAGGAGCCAGGCATGAGTGGTCGATCAATCTGAGAAATAGTCGGGAAAATGTCCCGGGAAATGTGACCGGCCCCGTGCATAGCACGGGTTTCCTCTAGTTGTACATAATTACATGATGGTTCGGGTTAGGTGTTAGAATGGGCCCAGCGCCTAAACCTCGTCCTTTGTGGCACAATATTATTTTTATTCCCGAATTTTGTTGATCACAGTCATGTACTTTCACGTGCTACAATAAAGTTTATCATTATGAATCTGGTTGTGAATGCTGCTGTTTAATGTATACGGTTGTTAAAAGCAACACTGATTTCAGGGTACGGAATTTATATTACACATGCTGACAGAAGTCCTACTAATTTCTAGCGTGGAGAGATTAACGAGCGTGATTTTAGAATTAAGCTAATAGCTACAAGAAACCAAAAGGGCGTGGCTATTTTTAGAAGTCTTAAACATTAAAATTACCATAAAGCGCGTAAGTAGATTTTTACAGCCACTATAGACTGCGACTTGGGTGTAATTGAAAAAAAAAAGCGTGTGGTCGGCTAGGGGATGTGAAGGGTGTTCCCATTGACAACACGTAAAAATTTGAGGGGGGGGGGAAGGAGGGATAGAAGCGACCACGACACCCTAGAAATATTAAGTATTGCGGTTTTATTTTTTTTTTTTTTTATGGTTACGTAAATCGTCGTCAGCGCGATGTTCAGTTTAATTCCAGATGTGTTAAGTAAAGAATTGGGCTTCTGAGTTTATTACGAGCTAAGAAAATAGTATTGATTGCACACTTTACCTAACCGTGGTGCAGCCAGATGATTTAAAAAAAAAACTCCTTCGGGACTGAGGAGGAAATAACGGAAAGGATCCAATGTATTTTAACCACAGTAATGCCAGGAGGGGTCCCCGGGGACTCTGGGGACCCCAAGTAAATCGAGCAAACTCAGTCCAGTGGTCAGCATCCTCGTCTCCAAACCAAATGAATGCCGGTTCGAACCCCACAACTGACCCAAAACATACATGATTAAAAAAAAGAAGTTCTCTGGGTCTGAGGTGAAGATAACAGAAAGGATAGAATGTATTTAACCACAATAATGCCATGAGTGCATGAAGAAGAAGGAGTAAAGAATTAGCTGATTCTGGATACTCTACCGTTTGACAGCATCACGTGATTCTCTCGATATTATAGATCACAGCCTGTATAGTGAAAATAAAAATTCCATCAGTAGCCTTCCTAGAATCGAATTGGTAACATATCTTTCGTAGCCTTAGTTCGACAAACCAATGGATTCACTGACTCAGCTAGGATCACACAAAAGTCAGAACATTTTTTTCATTTCCGGTTTTCAATTCAATTTTTGCAAGACAAAAATTTGCCGAGTTGGGTGCTTTTCCCTTTATATGCTACTAAACAGCCTGCTGTCCAACACTACTCATCCCTAACATAAGTCTGTATAAGCTTCTGGTAAATACGCATTTTTTCCCCCGAAGTGGCATGAACGAGTGATGAAATTTGAAAATGAACCTGGAGTTTTCTAGGGGGGGAAGGGGGGGGGGGGGCAGTCGACGACCTCAAAGGGAGAGTGGAATGAGAAATTGCTTGAAAATGACCTTAAATGAACAAATGACCAGACGGCCCCATGTGATGGTCCTATCGCATTGACTGTCATGCAATCCAGAATATTCAAGCTTTTTTACCATTTTTCAGCTTCACTGAATTGGGTGTTGCTAATTTATAAGCAGTGTAATGTCGCGAGGTCTTGCTTGCTCACGTTTCGTACACGCAGTTTGTGTATTTTTTTTTCATGTAAAATAATGACTTTGGTTATCAGGCTTTTTTTTTTGGCCGGAATAAATTTAATGATTGTTTTTGCAAACTATCCCTACTCACGCTATCAGCTATTTATAGTACAAAATGTGGTAGTTTTAAAGGTTAGACGATCGTGGAAAGCTCTGTAGAGTGTGCGTGAATACATCGCTTTACTGGTGGTAACAAAAGACAACAGTACTCCTAAAATAATTATTTACCAACATAAGTAAAAAAATAATGTGTCGGCTCCCACCGTTGGTTGCAAAACATGATCTTCCGTTACATCGTTGCATTTGAGACCACGAATAAAGCGGCGTTTTGTGCAGGACACCTAATGCAGGACACCTAATATTTCGGGCGAAATAAAAGTAATATTTTTCTGACAACATCGAATCTATACCGTCGCTATTTGGCTTGACTAAAATTGTCATGTAGTAGTTTTACGGCGCCATCTTGAAAAAAAAAAACACCGCTGTTAGGAAATGTTGTAAAATGAATTAAGTGCTCGTTTCTAATTGGATAATTTACTTTTCCTAAGCAGACGGGTACCCCCTGACAGGGCAAAAACTCGCAAGTCACATAAAATGGAACAAATTTTAATTTTCAGCCAATAGCACATTTTCTGGCCTTGATCACAAAAAATCTCACTAAAAAGGAGCAAAACACCCCAATGTCAAACAGACTCCTCCATCTTGAAAAGTGAGATCACTTTTCCTACATATCAAACAAAGATAGTAAAACAAGGAAGAGTTGATGTCATGACGCAAATTTTCCATACTCGTGATGGTTTGACCGTACATACTAAAGGCGGCGTGTACTGACGGTACATATCACTGTGTACCTGCTCTGCCGCTTCACGAATTGTGTACTGGCAGTAGATAGTGTGTGTACTGCTAGTACTCAGACTCGGTCCAGAATGTGTAGCGCCACTACACAAACTGTGTACACAGTTTGTGTGGACAGTTTGTGTGGAAACTAAGCTGTGCGCTGACAATAAGTATCACTGTGTGCCTGCTCAGCCTCCACGCGATGCAATCTGTGTAATCTGTGTACATAGATTGCATAATGGCACCTCGCATTCTGGATAGAGTCTGTCTACCTGCCGTGCACACAGCGTGTACTGCCAGTCCGCAATTCGTACTCAGGGTAAGCTGGTACACAGTATGAATACTGTAAGTGCACACCGTCTTCAGAGTGTAAAATGCTGTAGTAGCCTTTCTTATGGAGTGTACAATGCAGACTGGCTATAGTTTTGCACAAAGCTAATCAGAAACATCTTACACAAACCAGTTTTGATTATTCTTCGCATCAATGTGGAAAAATAAAAGTGACTTGGTTTCATGCGTACAGATACTGTCGTTTGAAGAGTAATTAGTTACAGACAAGACCCAAGAAACGCAATTCGGCGGAGCAGGACATTGGTATAGTTTGTTCTCTCATGAGACGAAACGTTACCAATGTTGCAAACGATGCATCCAACACCACCCGTAACATATAAACAAGCCTGTACATAGGGAAGGTTTGCTAGTTTAATTACTTGCACATAATAAAGAGTGGTGCGGGGAGGTAGCTTTGATTAAAAAAAAATTGGGGGCTGCAGCTAGATGCTGCAAGAAAGGCTCTGCTGTTCAGGATATAGGGGAAAAAATTCCCAAGCAAGTCCCCATGCAGATTGTTGGAACCGTGAGCACATAAAGAGTCCAAAACCACAGCTCCAAAAAGTAACCACTTAAAAATGTCCGTCATGCCAGATGTTGGTGTTCGTCATTCACTACCAGAAAAATGCCACTCTTTTAGTCTGAAAAAGAGTACCGGCAAATCGCTCGTTATGTATTTGTTTTTTTTGTTTGTTTTCATGTTGTTTTTCTACGATTTTACAAACTACGAACTTGGCAACCCCCCACCTCACAAAACCCGCATTTTCCTGTGCGACAACACATACAACCCCATTCATTATTCATGAACAGCCGGGGGGAGGCGCTTTTGGCAAACACGCTGTGACAATGCCATTTTATTCGAAAAGCCATGACGTCTAATTACATCAGGATTAGGGCTCGTCGCCAGTCAGATTAGGGCACCAACACTAGACCAGCCTTTTGTCAAACAACACGTGAATGTCGAAAGAGGTAACCTGAGGTAGAGTCGGGGGAAGGCTTAATTTTTGTTTTTGGTTCAAACAAGATCAACCGAAGCGAATCAAGGTGGTTAGGGGTGCCATATTTCACTCACCGCTCTTGCATTCGAAAAACGAAACGTGCTTGCCCTTCCGTAAGGGAAAGCTTAGCAGAGGGGATTTAGGGATAGACAGACTTGCTTTTTGTGATCGATACGCTTGGGTTAGCAGAAGGGGTCAGGAGCTGTAATTTAACTCCGTCACGCCCCAGGCATAACGAAGCACAAAGTTGAAGGGATGTTTGTGGAATTTAAAGTTCGTTTTTGATCATTTGAATTAGACATTAGGCTCCTAATGCTCACTGAACCGTTCAACAACTCAGTGATGTCACCATAGCTCGTAACAGTTAAACTTGAGAAATTATTTTGTGGGTCAAAGGTAGAAATGTAATGCCGTTACCTCCTGGCAGGCAAAAATGAAAATTCCCCAAAAATGTAATAGCATACACTGAGTTTTAATTTTCGGGCAATTATTCGATCTCTTGGTCACGCAAAACACACACAAATACAGCACTGATGAGTGATGAGTACTTACGTAAGACTAAAGTACAAAATTTGTGAGCGAACTTACAAATAAAAATGATGTTTCGGCATAAAATACAGAGAAAACGCTGAGACAAACGTCTACAGCAACGACCATTTTGGATTTGACTCGGGCACCCATTGATGTCTACAAATTATTGAGAGGCAAAAAATGTTTCTGCATTTATGGCACTATAGACCAGCGTCGAGTGACGTCATATTGCTACAAGAGAGATACTTGCAAGGGGCACTAGATTGAAATGGTGGTTAAACAACGGCACTTCTAGTCAAGCCAGTGCTTTGAGAGTGGATTTCGTAGACTTAAAAAAACGTTGTTTTCTCCAATCCCTTATGCTGCTTAGGTTGTAATTGAAAAATAAAGATTCCACTTGCTTAAAAATGTCAGCAACTGCCAACAAATCAACAAAAATCGCGCGTTTTAGGCCTAAGAAATCCAGTCTAATAGCATTGGCTTCAATAAGACGCTCTTCTTTTCCCCCACCAGTGCACCTTGCAGCTAACCCAGTAACTGGCTCCACCATAGAGTTATACACAATAATACTACGTCGTGTCACTGCCCTATATTTATCGGCAGCAATCGAAAAATATTAAAGTTAGACTCGAATTTCTCGGTCGGTTCTACACGCATAATGGAAGCACCACTGATGTCTATGGAGTGGTTGGTGGCTGTATTGTGTTTGCGACTCAGCGTCGTTTTGTTGTAATTTTTAAGTTTTAAGCTTTGATTCTCAACAACGAATCAGTCAACTTGGCTCGGCTGGTCATCTCTTTCATCAAGTCGTCGGCCGCCTCCACCAACCTTTCCTTTTTCGATCGCCTTGTTTAGTTTTTCCTCATCTTGGTTTTCTTTTTCTTTTAACCTTTTAGCGTCCCGACAGGATGTGCGTAGCGTGTGGGTGTTTTCCTGGGGCCGATAGCCACATTTGCTTCAGTTCCAGTAATCTCCAGTATAATACAATTTCGACTCTTAAATACTATGGTAGTTGTAACAATCTTGCGTGTATTCGTACCCGTTTGTAATTTGGGTTCGGGCTTCCCCGCATTGCCCAGGTGTAAGTGACGGAAAACAACGGTGAGTCGTTAAAGCTTAGAGGAGGAAAAAAACTCCAGCCGAATTGACGATAAACCTCTGAACCATGAAAATAAGCGTCATTCCGCTGCCAACACCTTTAAATTCTTAAGCATCGGGTCCTGGAGTCAAGCCCCCCCCCCCTCCCCCCTCCCCGTCTGCCCGAGACCAGACGGTCTGGAGTTTGACCGATTAAAAAAAAAAAAAAGCAAAGCGGACAGTCAAACCAGCGTTTACCTTTCTATCTCCTCCTTAAAAAGATTCAATTTATGCTTGGTTGGTTGGGTGCTTGGGTTGGGGTAGTTCGTCTTCTCCTCTGGAAGTAAAAGGCTACAAATATGAGAAGTTTGTCAAATGAAAGCAAATTCATTCCGTTCTTTGTGTAGGCGTATTTTCAAAGTCCGAGCTGGGTCCTAAATGACCGAAATTAACGAAAAATGACCATTTGCAACAATCAGCAACAATCACCCAACAATGCCTCAACAATACATGACGTCATGATTGTTGCCACATTTTTTTCGTGGAAGCCTCGAAGCTGTCCAGAACGTCCATCAACAATGGTATGGCGTCAACGGACCAACGAGGAGTGAGTTACTAAATTGTTGTTCCGTAAAGACGCGTAGCTTTTCGCAGTACTATTTTATTATCCGTTTTAAAATTGGAGTCATTCACCGATTCTATACTAACTGACAAATCTAGGACAAGAGAATAATCGTTTAGAAGCAACACGAAGACAGAAAAAGATTAAATGCTAAATACTAAATTACGTACAGAAAATATATTTGACACCAAAAAGGGGTGCCAGGAATACTTTTACGTGTGCGTTTGTATCATTTTAAACAACAATTTTCGAGCATTAGTTTTCACGTAAGGCCATCAGCCAGTTCCCTCCTTGTTTGTGCTAAAACACGAGCAGCTTTGGGTAAGAGTTAGTGTCTTGTGTAGGCTTAATTTGCATTCAAGCCGTGGCGTTTTCACTTGATTTCTGCAACTGCTTTTGCCAAGTGATGTGTGGTTCTTGGTGGTTACATTGATTTGGTCACGTTCCTGAGGAAATGTTTGCGATGATTGAGTGAGCGAAGCGAACGAAAATCATCGTTTGCCATCAGAAGCAGTAGTAAGACAAATATTTATACCGTAGTGCAAATGAACGACTTTCTATGTTGGATAAAAGATCATTGGAACCGTGGCGTTTTCACTTGATTTCTGCAGCTGTTTCACCAAGTGAGGGGTCATCAGAAAGTGAAGTGATAAGGAACCGATGGAAAATATTCACTGAGCAGGACGTAAAGAAAAAAAATTCTTAAAAAAGTGAAACAAAAAACCCCATATACAGCGTAGTACTAACACAAATTACATGTGATGTCAGGTTCTCGGTGTTACAATGATTCAGTCACGTTTCTGAGGAAATGTGTGCGCTGATTGAGTGAGCGAAGCGAACGATGATCCTCGTTCGTCATCAGAACAGCACTTTTTCCTAAATACAGTAATAACGTAGTAGGGTAGGTTGCGCTGATTGAGTGAGCGAAGCGAACGAAAATCAGCGTTTGTCATCAGAGACAGCACTTTTTCTTAAACACTCTTAGTAAGTTGTAGGCTAAATATTTATCCTGTAGTGGATAAATGCGCACATTATTTGGATCACTTCCTTGAACATATGTTTGATAATTTTTGCTGGGAGTGTCTGTCAACACCATATGAGTTGCAACAAGAAATCTCCTCGAGCGCAGCGAGACGCGGCGGAATGAGCGAGCAGAGCGAGCGACTCCGCTAGTCATGTTAAAAGGTAAACCCTCGGGCACTAGAAATAACTTAGTTAAAAAATATTTGTGGGAAATTAATCAGAGCTTAATAGCAATACAGACACTTGACACATTAATGGACACCTAAAAGTACACACGTAACACTCTTTAATGAGTGGTTGAAGACCATTCATTCGTAAACGTATTCAAACAATATGAAGCCATACGATTCTTCGTGTGTGTTGTCCAGTCAATAATACCACAGCGCCTTGCTTAATATCGGTCATTTTTAGAGTAGAAAACAACATAAACGAACTCGTTTAATGTTTAAGGTTTAACTGACCTAAAGTCAAAACAGTAACGTCACACAAATAAGGGTCTGGTTCGAAATCCCGACAGTCGGAATCCCGACAGTAGAAATCCCGACACCAAAATCTCGACAGGTCAAAATCCCGACGGTTCAAAATCCCGATAGGTCAAAATCCCGACGGTTCAAAATCCCGACAGGTCAAAATCCTGACGGATCAAAATCCTGACAAGTCAAAATCCCGACAGGTCGTAAAACATAAAAAACTCTTTTTCATTTGTTGAAACATTTGTTTAAAATTTATTTTACTTTTAGTTAAAAATGCTTTGGCTAAAAAAAAACACAAATAATAGATCTAAAAAAAATTTTTTTTACATCATTGGCTAAACATGATAATAAGAAGGTAAAAATACGCACTGACTAAAAATATACACATTACATACAATTACAACGCACTGTTGTGAGCCAGACCGCGAAGGAACTCGGATGTTGTTCGATTATTCCAGTCATCGACTACTGTTGCTATGCGTTTTTTACGCTCTTTCAGCCACGCAGTATCAGCTTTGGGTTGCCTCTTTGAGATGGCACTTGTAAACAGACTTGCGCTTCTGGCTCCATTTTAGCAAATTCATTAACTGATTCAGTTTATAGTATATTACTACTGTTAACTTTGCCGGTCATGAGTGTTAGTATTTAAACTATGGCGTAACTAAATTTATTTAAAAAAAAAAGTAATACATTAAAATAATATAACACACTCAATTTACACCAACCTGATTTTGAAAATATGCAAACCACGATGCTCCTGTGTTGCTGCACCCTGTATTGTTTCATAAGGAGAGTCTTGAATGAGTTCCTTCCCCGTCAACCCTCTTCAATCGCATAAAGGCTCATGGGTCTTCCTCATTAGTAATGATACAGTTCGAATTACAGGCAAATTCGGCAATATCGTATTTTTCGCCTCCTGCGATTTTTAAATGATTTTCAGCAAGTAATCCTATATTTTGAATGTTGGATTTTTTTTAGCTGTCGGGATTTCAACTGTCGGGATTTTGGCTTGTCGGGATTTAGACTGTCGGGATTTTGACCTGTCGGGATTTTGACTGTCGGGATTTTGATCCGTCGGGATTTTGACCTGTCGGGATTTTGGTGTCGGGATTGTGATTGTCGGGATTTCGACTGTCGGGATTTCGACCGGACCCCCACAAATATGACGTTCTTTAAGGTTTCTGACACTGTAACTTTTTTGTACTGTTTAGTCCACGTAACCTAACTGCTGTGTTCCAATATTTTTTCTTTCTATTCTTACTTTTGTACACTTTAGGTTAGCTAATGGTTGGTGCATAACTTGGCTAAACAACATCACTGAAAAAAAATGGTTAAAAACTAACAGTCTCAGTGTATTTATTCCAGCCTTACAGGCAATTCAGGGTTCGTACGAGTCCTTGAACACCTGGAAATGGCCGGAAAAATAATAATGAAATTCCAGGCATAAAAATTTGCTTGCAAATCTTAGAAAGTGTTGACGTATCATCAGAAAGATGACGAACGGAAAGGAGACGACTTGACTAAAGAATCCTGAAATATTTAGCCCGAAGTAGTCGAGTATGTAGCCATATATTTTTCTTTCTTTGTTTAGGCACCAACAGTTTTGAAAGTTGGGCTCTGGTTGCAATTTTCTCTACGTGAATACAGCAGTAAGGTTTCACGTGGACTAAACAGTACACCAACAGTGCAGTACGGTGTCTGAAAACCTTATTTATTTGTTTGTGTTCCTTCTCTGTTTTGACTTTACTTCGGATCAGTTAAACTTACCGAAGGTTTTGACTTCGGATCAGTTAAACCTTACCTTAAACATTAAACGAGTTCGTTTTTGCTTTCTAATTCGTGATACTTTAGCATACCAAGTTGGTCTTCTGAACTCCTTGTGGGTTACGGTGTCTGAGGGAAAGGGACGGGAGAAGGGGTGGGGGGCGAAATTCAGGCCATGTTTATTTTATTCCTTTTTGCATTGCTGGGTGGTATCGTCATCCGTTACATTTGTATTCTTTTGATTGTATTACCATTTATGTTTACCGCTGCGTGTTATGTATATTTTACACCTTGATTTATAGTGTCCGCGGCCTATCTTGAGTTCGACCTAGAACGAATACAGGTAATCGATTGTATGTTTTCGATAGCAGAGCACCTTGTTGATATCCTAGATGGTTACAAAAACAATGGCGGCCGTCGAGGAAAGCCGCTCCCTCCAAGAAGATGTAGCCGCTCGTAAAATAC
Organism: Lithobius niger; assembly: GCA_023313725.1. Lineage (NCBI taxonomy): Eukaryota > Metazoa > Arthropoda > Chilopoda > Lithobiomorpha > Lithobiidae > Lithobius > Lithobius niger. The sequence continues at coordinate 12,005 of JAHWFP010148446.1, forward strand.
CTACAAGACTCAAGTTACGCTGCGCGCACAGTAAAGTAACTTTCTGGTTTCTGGTTTTTCTTTCAATGCTTTTTTTCCTCATTCTCGTTTCGTAGAAGCGAGTAAAGAAGAAGAGGCATCCGACAAAACAAAGGCTATAATGTCACCGATGTTGCGTGACACCGAGGAAGAATGGGAGCATCAATTATTAAATGACGCACTCGGGCATCTAAACAAAAAATAATGACTTGTCTCTTGAAGCGGACGCCGGGAGAAGCACTTTTTAAAAAAACATCACGATTGTGCCTCACTTGTTGACTGCTACCTGATGGTTTCGTATTGATCGAAGCCGCGATTGGAGTTGAAGTTGGTGTTGGTTAAAATTGGATGAAAAAAAATATAAAGTTAGAGGAAAGTAAACCACATGGAGTCAGTATTTAAAAGGACATACCACCTCACTATATTCGAGCATCCTGCGCGAAGTAGCTTTTGCAACATTTACATACGTTAGAGTGAATGTAGCAAAACCGTTTCTCTGGAGGGGAAAGTAGGAAAATGAATGCCTTTGCAACATTTACAGCGTCTGAAGTAATGTTGCAAAACTGAGCCACACAGAAACGCATACCGGGAGGAATGTAGGTTTAAGTTTATCAACTCGATAAAAACCTATTTTTAACAAGATAAGACCTAACTCTTATAGTTTATTGTGAATTTGTCTTTTCCTTTTGAAAGAGAATGTCCATTTATTTCATCACGTACTCTGTTATAAAAACGAAATATATTTTTTGGTTAGTAATAGGTATTTTTTGCATTAAATACACTTAAATAGTATGACGGTTAACTAATGTGAATGTTGTTTTTTAAGCTTTTGTATCTATTATTTTCTTTGGAAGGGGGGGGGGGGGGTTCGCCAGCTAGCTTGCAACCACCCCCTTCCCCTGGATGTGCCACTAAACCACGCAACATAACCAAATCTAATATCCCCGGTCGGGGGAGGGGGGGAGTCGGAACGCAGTTACCCCAACTTACTTGCCCCCTGGGTTTTCCAACTCAGACACGTTTCATGTGAACTTCGAGCAATGTTTCTGCAAATAAAGAAGAAATATTAGTAGCCGCAACTACTGCCAGCCTCCCCCCTCCCCCCGTAGAATTGGAAGAGGAAAAAAGATGCGTTATCTAGTTAAATTTATGATGTGCGGCCGAACGTCGGTGCTGCACCCTGTTTCTTTTTTCGTTTATTTTATCTTCCCTTAGTTTCGCATTCATTAAATTTGATGCAAACTTGGAGTCCCACAGAAACTCCTTAACAAGCTCTTTCAGCAAAAAATAATTGAGTATTATATTACATGGTTGGTCCAGATGGAAAAAAAAAACAGCATTAACTTAGTTATGACTGGCAATCGATGTGATCTCAAATAGCTCCGCTCACCAAGGGGGGCGCACCTCTCAGTTTATTTTACGAGAAGGGGAAATAATCAATAAAAAGGCAGAATATGAGTGATGGTTGATGTTCGCTCTAGGGTTTTGACCCTTTCCTCGACCAACCCCTTCTCATTTACTATGACATCGTTTTTCCTTTTTCTCTCCACCTTTTTTCTTTTTTTTTACTTTTTTTTTGGTACCTTTAGTTTTTTTCCCTTTATTCCCGTCTCCTTGGACTGCATTATAGTCCTATCTCTTGGTTCATCAAAAGCCTTGTTATTTTGCTTCCGTGCTCGCTTGGATTTGGTCCAAAAACTGACGGAGCAAACTTCGAGTCCGCGTGCAAGCTGGTTGAGGTAAACGCTCCTAAGGCACGTCGGCAGTTTTTTGCAGACATAGCGAAGTGGATGTGTTAGGACAACTTTTGCATTTGCAGCAGTTAGGGTTAGACCCATAACCACGTTAGAGGATCAAACTGCCTGTAACATTAGCGTGTCCTTTTTGCAAAGTATTGATCTCTACGTATCAAGTCAGGCGCACGATTGTAGAACGATGAATGCTTGCCACCTACGAGTTGATAGTAGTTGAGCATGTTGCTAGTACTGCGTAGGCAGCATAAGAAATTAGTGATCAATATAAACCAACCAATAAATAAATAAAAAAAGCGGTCTTGGGCTAACTATTTGTATAACTCCTCTAGAGCAGTGACAAACCTCCATATTGGCTACAGGACTAGTATCTGGAGCCGGTCGTTGAGCTAGCTACAGGGGGCACTGGATGAAGATGGAGGTAAAAAACAACGGCGTCTTTAGTCAAGCCGGTGCTGACAGTGCGGATTTCTTAGGCCTAAAATCGTTGTTTCGTCCAATCAGTTCCTTACGTGGCAAAACGTGTATTAAGGTTGCAAATCGGGAAAAACAAAAAATCCATTTACTGAAAATTGCAGAATGTTAATACCCGAAAATAACTGAACATTCTTACGTCCACGAAAATCGCTCTCACAACTTTAGCTTGACAAACTACGCTACGCTACGTTTTTGTTACTGTTCTATTGAGGAAAAATAGTAGGTTCGGTAAGCCTATATTACGATTTATGTAACCGTCACAGCTTGTTCAGGAACCCGAGAACAAAGATACTCACTGACTGGGCTGGAGAAATCCACTCGGAGTTAAAGCACGGAGCTCAAGCGTCCGACGGCCTTAGCTGGCCACTACAACTGTCGGCCAGCTAAGGCCGTCAGACGCTCGAGCTCTCACAGCCAATAGAGCTATCTCAATCGGCTGAGAGTCGAAATCGAAGTATCGAGTGACATCAGTCAGCATTAATTTCTGCGCGTTCCAGCAAAACAATGGCGGTCTCCACTTCGTGTTTTGGTGATGCACTAATGAAATTGTTGTGTCGGACGTACGTAACGTATTTCTTACCGCAGTTCTTGTGTTTAGTTATTGTGTAAGTGATCCAAAAGTAGAGCATGCATGTCAAAATGGAAGTAATTGTGCCCTTTAAAACAACGATAAACAATTTAAATTTTGAGCACGTATTAAACATCTATATGCCTTGGTCACCTAACAAGCAAATACAATAACACAATGAGGATGGCAAATAACAGCCATCCTAAAGTAGGGGACCCCACGCTATCTTAGCTGGCCTTGTATTACCACGCAGAGCTTCGCGAAACGGTGCGATGGTAGCATGCGTGGATGGCGATCTGCGAGTTGCTGTTATAAGGCAGGCAGAGTGTACCTTTAACACACATAATACGAGCACACGGGACATGGCATGTAAGAAAATTCTAGAAATTTCTGATTGGAGTTACCTAGTAAAATAGTCCCTCCCGCATTCTGGCACCGTTGCTTCGGCTGGGAGCGCGTCAAACCTACAGCTATACAACATTATGTACAATAAAAAGAAAGAAGTTTAGTTTAACAAGTTTGGTATTATTTTGATGTGCCGAGATGCTGTCCTTAGTAAAGCGGTTAAGGAAACTGTAGTTTAAATAACTCGCGCATTTTTTTAAGATGTATTATTTTGATTTTTTTGGTCAAATATTTGTTCTTTTTAGGAAAAATAAATAAAATAAAAACCTATGCATGCAAATTAAATCAGCTTATTAAAGACGGAACGGAAAGCCAAAGGCTCAATAAAAATTAAAAAACTACGGATGCAAACCTATTTACGTTGCCTTTTGGACTTACATGTTAGACTGCCTGAGCGGGAATCGAACCCACGACCTTTGAAACGTTAGGGCGAGGTCCTACCGCTGAGCCGTAAGTCCAAAAGGCAATGTAAATAGGTTTTCATCTGTATTTAATTAAATCAGTTAACACACTTTGCTAACAGCGGCGTCTAGCAGCAAGAAAAAATACTAAAATTGGTAAATCTTAAATTATTTGAGATAAATTTTAAAAAATACCTCATAATAAATCAGTTAAATACATATTGCAAGTCCAGTGAGAAGCGCCGATAATTTATGAATAAGTTATAAACGTTAAGTAATTTATATTTGTGTGATATTTAGTGTATGTATAATGTGTATGTATAATTTATTGTTACTATTAATCACACCTGAATAAGATGTCGTAAAATCTCACCAAGCTTTCTATAAGCTTCGAGAATTGCTTGCAATAAAAGAACTTATTATTATCATTATTTCATTTATTGTATAATGCTGGAGCGGATTTCGATTGTTCTTTTTGTATTTCAGGGAGATATAAAAAAATTATTGTAATGAACAAGTATAAAGCACGTTATTGCCCTTTAATTACTGAACAGCACAAATTTAAGCAAGAAATAAATAGCTTTTTTAAAAAAAGTACGGGAGAGTTATTGCTCTGCACTTGATTAGAATACTGGAGTGGGACCTAGATTAATGCCATCACTAAATGAACTAGCGAAATCACTACTTTTTTTTGACATTATTATGGTTGAACATTTAGTTTAACGCTTCGTTGACAATGTTGTTAAATAAACTGTTTTTTTTCTTCTCCATTATTAGCGCTTCCTAGAACAGTTAAGTTGTTTTAGCTAACGTTGGCATTGTCCGCCTAACGATTCTGGCTGAATGAATGAAATTGTATTTCTATGTTTGATGTTTGATCTTGCTATGACTTCCGGGTTCTCGTCAACCTCCCATCACACGAACTTGAAAGGAAGTACGATTTCTAAAAATAAATAAAAAATAAAAAAAAACGTGAAACAATTGTAAAAAAAAAACTGCATGGTCAAGCAAAATTCAAGTAACTCTCCAGTAGGTGCTGGCTTAGCAAAAATAACTTGTTTAAAATTGATTCTTTCCGCGTGCAGAATCACGAACGGTCCCTCGTCGAATCCATTCACTAACAGTACAAGGGCGCGTTTACCCAATGACTCATCTTTGCATTCTCGCCGTTAGAATTACGTCACGATGGCGAGGGTGTCGTTGGCATGGTAACAACGCTAACTGGATTAGCTAAATCCGACTTCGTGTGAGGAAATGCTTGCAGCCTTATAATCCGTGACAATAAGATAAAGGAATTCCTCCTGATGAAAAAATTTTTCCTCTCGCTTCTAAACTCACATTATTGACTGTTTACGTTGCAGCCGGCAGAGCTAATACAACCGCCATGTTGGAATTTCAGACTATTTTTAGCTTCCTGCGAGAGTGCAAAAGCGAGTTTTAGCTTATACGCCCCCTAAAAGCTTCACACTGCAGTGTTGTTGTTTCATCTAGTCCAGCGATACAACAACACTGCAGTTTTTTTTTCAGTTTAATTTTTTTAAAGCATAAATAACCATAAAAAGTTAAAATTTTCATTTATGGTTCCTGACTTCAAACAAATACACCCTAACGCAATTTACAAATAGATCTCGTCAAATACGTAAAGAAAGAAAACTTTAAACAATAAATTAGCCTATGTAATAAAAAAAAAAGTAGAACAATAAGAATAAAAAAAAATAAAGATGTGAGCTGAAAATTAGCTAATCTAAAAGTTAACATTTTAAGTTCATTATACTTAGTTACTAGCAATACATGTACAGTTCAATGGTTGAAAAGCTGAGTTAAAAAAAAAACATTTTTTTTCGTTAGTTGTATACGTTGTTATATTTAAACAATTTTTAATTTACGTCTTTCCTCCGTCGTTTAATGACACTGTTTACATCCCGGCAATTAAAAAAAAAAGACCCTGAAAAAAATGTTAATCGATTCATTTAAGGTAACATGGTGGGGGGGGGTGAAGCAAAATTTAAAATTTTTTTTATTGCTTAAATATATGTAAGAGCGCACACACTATAACAATTAAAACAAAAACTGTATTTTTTTTGCATTTAAATTATCGGTGAAGCAGTTTTTAGACAATTCGATTCTTTTAATTGTATGTGTTCCGCCGAAGTTCTATCGCATTTTGCTGAAAATCGTAATTTTTCAAGTTTATGTTCCTTTTTCACCAAAACTATTGGTCAGAATGTTATGATTTTTTGTAGGTGTGTTCATATGGTAGTTATGAATGGACACTACTAGATTTATGTTGTTTAAACTAACTTAATGGTTTTGGTGACTATGTTACGGATAGCGCGACATTAATTAAATTGCTGTGAAAGTTGATTGTTTTATTTCTGAAAAACTATTCGCAACATTTGTGTAATTCTAGTTGAACATCTTTAGGAAGATCTGCACTAACACTACACAAAATTTCAATGTTCTATCTACTACCATTTCTGAGAAAAAGTACATGAATATGCCAGATTCTCCCCATAGAAAAGCATAGGGCTACCATGTTACCGTAAATAAATTTGTTGTTTTCTTCTGTTCTTCAGGATTTACACATTTTATCAATTTCCTTGTTTTGAGTACTGGATAATAAACTCTCAACTCAATCAAAAATGAGACCAAACAAGTATTGCGAGGGTTGGGTAGGCAGCAAAGATGGTTGCCCTCTGACAGGGCAAAAAACCCGCAAGGCATACAACACATCAGCATAAATTTTCGACACCGTATTTTAGTGTCTTGGTCACAAATACGCTTCCAACACACTTCACCACACTTCCAACATGGCCGCATCCAGGCTTGATTGGTGTGGGTTTCCCACCTGAAAATTGTAAATCTTGCGTATTTGTGACCAAGACACTAAAATACGATATCGAAAATTTACTCTGATGTGTTGTATGCTTTTCGAGTTATTTGGCCTGTCGGAGGGCTTCCACCTTTGCTGTCAAAAATGAGCTATGGACTCCCTGAAAACCGAACACAGCCGTAGTATAGAGCAGTGACACGACGTAGTATATGCGGGAGCCTTAATGGGTTAGCTGCAAGGGGCACTGCAGAGAGAAACAGAAGGGCGTCATACTGAAGCCGATGCTGTGAAGAGTGATTTCTTAGACCTAAAACGC
>JAHWFP010148452.1:0-15576 GCA_023313725.1 Lithobius niger
GGGTTATACAGGACGTTCATTCGGTCCTGTGCGGACTTCCACTTGCCTTTCTTGCTATACTCTGGCAGTGCGATTAGGAGTGTTCAGGTCGCCCTGAATGGGTGCCTGCGCACGGTTACTGGGTGTTTGCCTTCCACCCCAGTGGGCGCACTGCTAGTGGAGGCTGGGGAGGTGCCAGTAGGGATCAGGGCTAGAGAGACTCTGTCGGCCCTCTGCCTTCGAGCGGTGGCAAGGGGTTGGGGGGACCCCGTCGCTATGCTTCTGGTCAGGTTCTCTGCAATGGGTCGGTGGGCGCGGAGAGCTCTTGGTGCTCTTGGTCTGGGTGCTACCCTTCTCAAGGAGAGGGGTCTTGGTGGTTTCCCAGCCCCAAGGCTCGTTGTGGGTGGGTGTTCATGGTCCTGGTGTGGGGAGGTGTCCCCTCTCTTGTCCTGCCAGTGGTCGGTGGCGGGTGACCAGGACTGTGTGGAGATTTTCAGCGATGCCTCCTTCCATGAGGAAGTCTGGGAGGGTGGGGCGGGAGTGTATGTCTCTGACTTCCGTCAGGAGTTCAGTTACTTCCTGCCTCACCTCCCATCCGCCTTCCTGGGAGAACTGGTGGCGATTTCGATTGCCATTGATATTGGCTTAGACTTGCATCTGCGCAGCTTCAGGGTCCTCTCCGATTCTGCTGCTGGGATAAAGTGCCTCCAGTCTGCTTTCAGGTCGCTGGAGGTTAGTCACCCAATTGTCCTTGAAATTGGTCTGAAGCTTGCCGGTGCTCTTCGGAGGGGTGTCAGTGTGGGTATACGGTGGGTCCCCGGGCATTCTGGGGTATTCGGGAACGAAGTAGCTGATGACCTTGCCAAGAGAGGTTTCGTGGAGAGGCGGAATTCCGTGGTGTTTCCGGTCTCTCCCAGAGATCTCCTTCCGGTTCTCAAGAGTATAACAGCGGATGACTGGCAACGAGAATGGGATTCGGGCGAGGTTGGACGGGCCCTGTACAGTATTCATCCCACTGTCGGGGACACTCGCAGCCTAGATTGTCTCTCCAGGAGGGATGCAGCAGTGATCTCCAGGCTGAGGACCGGTCATTGCCTTCTGAGGGCGCATGCGTTTAGACTGGGGTTGTGTGGTTCGCCCATCTGCCAGTGTGGCACAGAGGAGGAAACTGTAACACACTTTCTCCTGGTCTGTCATCACTGGGCTCAGTACCGGGGCCAACATATGTTGAACTGGGGCTGCGACCTACAGGAGGTTCTTGGTGTCTTCCCGCACAATCCAGCGGCCGGTGTCTCACTACGACAGGTTGTGTTGTTTTGTAGGCAGACAAGGCGGTTTGAATAGTAGGTTGTATATGTAGGTTGTATATGTAGGTTGTATATGTAGGTTGTATATGTAGGTTGTATATGTAGATTGTATATGTAGGTTGTATATGTAGTGGTTTAGAACTGTAAATCAGGGCTTAGGTTAAGGATTAGGTTAAGTATTAGATTTTAAGTTGTAGATGTGAGCGTATGACTTTTAGGTCTGTAGGCTCAAGTAAGCAATAAAGTAAAGTAAAGAAAAAGGGCAAGCGGCCAACAATGCAAACGGATATGCACTCTAACAATTAGAAACAAACACTATTGATTCAATAATGCTGACTATTAGAGCCGAGTCGAGTCAGCGGGCATCAGCTAGACCGGCGTATGTTATGCCGGGGAACAACTATTATAGTTATTTAATAAACAACTAGCTCTAGTTCCCGGAATAGCAATATTCTGTTTGTTTCTAATTGTTACAGCACATATTGGTTCTCATTGTCGTCCGTTCGCCCTTTTTCTTTGCTACCGTGGCAAGAATGAGCCCGCTCGCCCTCTTGCTGATTGTTGAAGCTTCGTTCGTTTAATCCTGACCCCCTTTGAACCTAACAAATCCTCATCAAGTCTGCTCACATTAAGTCTGCTCCCAAGAGAAATACATACAGGGTGGTCTAAAAGTCTGGTCACACGCAAATAACTGCCGATATAATGGTCCTACGTTAACTCTGAAGACAAATTTGTAATGTAAGTCAGATATGGGGAAGCCAATAAAGATATTTTCAATGACCTTGAAACCAGCATTCAAGGTCATCAGCAATCTATTTTCCAAATGGCGCAAGGTACAGCACAAAAGTGAATTACAAAGTTGTACGCGAGCGTCAAACATGACAAACTGCGAAAACAGATTGAAAATCGGATAATAATTGCAATAGTTATGAGGAAAACAAAATAGCAATAATGTCTTCTGTTGTGCAGCCCGTCAACAATGCCACATTCACGCGACCAGACATTGTTTGCAAGGTAGCAATGATTCGCGACGTGAATCGCAACTGTATTCAAGTTTAAAGCGATTGTTGCACGTGTTTTACAGTAATTAATTTTCACTTTCTTCTTCTTCTTCAAATTTGCCGGAATGAGTATTACATTAGTAGATTACATCATATCAAAAACCATAACTGGTAAAAGGGGCCGTCAAGTTTCGAATGGTTCTGCCCTTCAAAGGAGTGATATCAACACACCAAAACATTCGCCAACTTAATCGCACCGTATAATACTTTGGACGTTAAATGAAAAATTGAATATTGCTATCGAAAGTAGTAATGTTCTAGTTTTCATTTAACCTTCGAACTATTACTTGGTGCGATTACCTCGACGAATGTTTTTGTGTGTTGATATCACTCCTTTGAAAGGCCGAACCATTTTCAACTTACTATTATAGGTTTTTGGTTTGGTTTTAATTTTGTTGTAATTTGTTTTGTTTAGTTAGTTTTGGTGTGTTGTTATCAATCCTTTGAAGGGCCGAACCGCTCTCAACTTCTTGGCCTCTTCACCAGTTTTTGGCTTTGTTTATTTTGCTTTATTTTTATTGTTGGTTTATTTTTCGTGAATTGGACGTGAATACAATTTTTTTGGCAACGTTGTTTAGATTTATCGTGATACACTAGTGTGTGTCTAGGCACGCACGAGTATACACGTTGTCATTGTCCGACCTTTGGCCGCCCAATGAGAGACGATTTCGACAATACTAACAATGGTTATAACACTATTTTCGTACTTACATTACACGCCATCCCCGTTACACCCCTAGCCTCCAAACCATAAAAGGTACACAGTTTGTATCGTACTGCAGCCATTCGTTCAATTTCATAGCTGGAAGCCTTCCAGTTATCTCGGTATCGATGCATAATCACCCTATGGAAACTAACATGGGGATGAGCGGACTAGCCAACTATCTAGCTAGTAGCTAGCTAGTAACTAGTAACACATTTACAACGTTATTGAGGGTCAGATTTTGCATTGAAAGCAGCTTAGCTGGCTTTCGTACACGAGTTAATTTTTGTCAAGTGGGTCATTGCTCTTGATTTCAACACAATTTAAGCTTTTGTACCGCATTATTATTTTTCCACAAGTACCTAAAATGTGCCCAACTATGCTTCAGGATATAAGACACTGACGCTATGGCGTCGCGCTACAATGGTTTACAACCTCGACAATTGAATTGATGTGATGTTTGTTGTGATCTTTGTTGCCTAACTTAAAGCGACGCACTAGCGTGTGTTTAGATTTGCTGGAATCTATACATATATAATACGGAGAGGCGGCCAAGTCTCCGCAACGCCATTCCGTCGTGCAATCAAGTACCCCACCCTGTAGTGCCATCTGATGACGGGATTCGTCTTCAAACTCGGATTGGGACACTTTTCCAACGTCTACGAAAACATGGCACCACTTACCAAACCTGCCATGTCGCAGTCTATTGACGGCCTTGGACTACAAGTTCGGGTTATAACATTTCCAAATTGTTCGAAGAGATGGCGCCACTTACCAGACCTGCCGCACTGTTTTGGGGTTCGTTTTTTGGTATTGTTGTGGTACCAAAGCGGCCAACAAAGTTTTAGTTGTGTGGACTGTGCCATTATCGGCGTTTGAGTTAAACCCGTGTCTACTAAACCCGACAACTTTAAACGAAATGACGATTGGTTCCTAACTCGAAATTGGCAGCCTGATACGATGGAAAGGCGCAATTATTTCCTAAATGTTCACTTCCAGAAAGGAGTTGAATTGCTTTTAAGTGGGCGGTAACAATTGTTGCTTGCAACAATGTCGCCATGCACGGTACCGAAGTGAATTGTTTCAAAGGATTAACTTAAACATAGGGTTACTTGCTTACTGAATGCTGGATTTCTCAGGGCTTTTTTTAGCCGTCAGTCAAACATACGCATGCGATTTTTCTGGGGCTGCACCAAAGGGGAAATGTCACGGGGCGGCGTTTTCGGGGAGTGCGGGAGAGGGTGCCAGGGCAAGTGTGTGTCGCGGGCAATGCGACCTACCGAAGTGAATTGTTTCAAAGGATTAACTTAAACGTGGGATTACTTGCTTACTGAATGATGGATTTCTCAGTGATAGGGTTTTTTTAGCCTTCAGTTAAACACACGCCAGCGACTTTTCAGGGGCTGCACCAATGGGAGAATGTCACGGGGCGTTGTTTTCGGGGAGGGGGAGGCGGCCAAGCGTGTATGGGGGACACGTATGCGAATCCGGGAGGGGGCAGGAGTGTGGGGATAGGGGTTAAAGTAATTGTAGGGGAGAAGGCATATGTGCGAGCCATTCGTATGTTCGGTCTTTGGTTTGATAAATTTAAAACCAAAGACCAAACACCTGGAGGGAGGCGGGGGGGGGGGGGGCGCAGCATGCGCACGGGTACAACCAGTGAGTATTATATTAGTAGATTACTCGGCCTTACTAGTCGTTGCATTCCCGCGTTTTTAGACAGTCGTACTTAAAAAAAAGTGTCTTCTCTTCTTTTCAATAATTATTGTCACACACAATTTCAACTATTACATCGCCTTTCTACTACAATACTGTTTTGAAGTAAATAAAAAAAATACACTCTTCATGGTTAAGTACAACGGTCATAGCCTCCCCATCATTACTATGTCGTTACGTAGGATATCCACTGAACACAAACATATATAATTTATCGGTGCATAACTTCCTGACAAGAGGGCCGTCTGTGATGTCACTAAAGGTATCATGGCCGATTTCTTGATTTTTGAACTTTTTCGTAATCTTGGCTCACCTCAAAATAAAAAAAAAAACTCTATAGCTTTCTCGATATTAGACACACGTTTTTACGTGTGTCCGACACTATTGTTAGGTTTTAAACATTAATATACGGTTACGGACTTAGTCATTTAAAAAAAAACCGAACCTGAACGTTATTCGCTTCACACACACGATACTGCTGCGATCTGTCGACGGTGCTGACACTTACTGACGCTTTAAGTTAACATTTCACGTTCTGACAAGCCCACACATGTTTGTGTGACGTCACAATTCACAGGATGTTTTGGTTTTCTATGACACATAGTGACGTGTTGTTTTATTGTCATCCATTTTTACGGATGTGACGTCATACTGTTTTAGACCCGTACTTGGTTCTGATTGGTTGGCACATCACGTGTGTTATGGCGTCTGTGACGTCATACAACGTCATACATTAACATAAGTTAAACGGGATGTTCGCTCTGTTCTTGAAACTGCTTTTCACCACTATTATCATCACCATGCTGCACATACTCACACTTGTATTGTTTTTCTTTGAACTAATGCCTGTGTGGCATTTGTGCAACCAGATCTTACTATTATCAGCTTCAACCCGTATTTATTTGCAGGATATACTATCCAATTCTCTGCTAGTTCTGTAAACGTTAAAGTTTGAAGTGAGCAGCGCAAATATCAACGTATTTATACGGTTTTACTGGTCCGTGTTTTCAAACACGGACAGTAAGCCACTGATCAATGTGATCATGCTACATCGGCAACAAATGGACACTTGTATTCCGTTTGTTAACCTGTCACATTTGTATTTGCCTTTGTGACATTTATACTAACTAACAAGCGGCTACAGCGACTGTCTAGTCGCACCGGTCTTCTGTACAGTTCCTCCACTTCCAATGTTGAGGCGCACACCTCTATCATGCACTACCACTGCTGTTATTATTTAATTTAGCTACGTCGAAGCAGTCTATTAAACAATGGACGTTGTAAACAATGGACGCGTCGAAGCAGTCTATTAAACAATGGACGTTGTAAACAATGGACGTTGTAAACCATTGTCGTCAATATCTGGTACTGTTGCGAAGTTGAAAAAAGCGACGGACGGACGGACGGACAAAGTCGTTGCAATAGTCTTCTCGCCGGTTACGGCGTACAGAAGACTAAAATGACACATGTTTGTATGATATGTCTTTCAAAAAAGTGCTGACGTCATCCTTACCACGCTGAGCAAACTGGTACAGTCCATCTCTGCACTAACGCTTGTCAGCTTCAAACTGCAGTATATTTTCAGGATATTCGTGCAAGTAAAGCTCTGCTAGTGAGCTTTAAAGTTATCATCACCATACAGAACGCACTTATTCGGTGTATTTCTGGGCTAATGCCTGTGTGACATTCATACACATTAAAATGTACTGCTGTCCTCTTCAACGGCATTTACTCGTAGGATATATCATGCAAGAATTTCTCTGCTTGTTCTGGAATCGCTAAATAGCACTGATATAAGCCTGCTTATACTGCTTCTCACTAGCGTCTAACCTACTCAGTGACTTTCATTTCAACAGCTGACAGTAGGGACCACTGTCCATGCCACACTGTGCATAGTGGTTCGTCAATGGTACGACTTTCTCATGTAGAAAGTAGGCTAGTTTTTATTTACCTGTCACGTTTTATTCCTTCTATCTTGTCTCAAGACGCATTCAGCAACGATTCCCACAAGTTACACTTATAGCCCTGATGATATGCTTTGGCTCCACAAAATAGGCTTATCTAACATGAAATACATACTTTCTATTATTGTATCCAACTCACTCGTTAATTTTGCAAATATGTTCTTGGATTATATGTTGTTTCTTGCTTGCATAACAATATGTAAGTTTTGTTTCCTGCGAGTCGACAAGGAAATTTATGGCGCCATATTTGCTGAAATGCCAGGATGCAGCCTCGTTTTGGAGGTGAAACCGCTGGTTCCGCGCAATTTGGCTGACTGGGTTCGAATTGTCCGGAGACGGGAAACGTGGATATACTGGCTTCCCGAAAATAGCTTCAGGCAGCTATTTGCAGCAGCGACTATGGTGGCAAGAAGCTGCTGCTGACAGCCATTGCCTCATGAATGCTCGTTTGGTTGCCCAATTTTCGCCGGGCCTTAATTCCAACAATTTTTTATTAAGGCAGTTTTTTTCTTGTCAACTTAATTTCCGCCGAATACTCCCTTACAAAGCCCCATGCAAGGTATTTGGATTTACAAGAGAGTACAAAAGTAGGATGTTGGCAACGGATGGGCCCACACGTACTTATGCCTACATTTGTGTTATTTGTAATTATAGGCTTAATTACCAAATATAGGCTTAATAACACAAATGCGGGATTGCGTCACACGTTCTTACATCGCCTATATTTGTGTGATTAAGACTACACAGTTTAGAAATTTGACGTACTGTATACTGGATTGCGCTATATGTCATCAGGGCTACATTTGTGTTTTTAAGCCTACAATTAAATAAGGCCTGTAGTAGATTGCACCGAATGTTATTAGGTCTACATTTGTGTTATTAAACCTACATTTGAGTAACAACGCCTATACTCGATTGCGCTACATGTTATGATGGCCACATTTGTGTTGTTAAGCCTACATTTGAGTAATTTGGCCTGTACTGGATTGCGCCAGATGTTATTAGGGCTATACATTTGTGTTATTAAACCTATATTTGAGTAATTACGTGTTTTCTGGGTTGCGCGACATGGTATCATGGATATATTTGTGTTGTTAAGCCTACATTTGAGTAATTAGGCCTGTACTGGATTGCGCCACATGTTATTAGGCCTACATTTGTGTTACTATATTTCAGTGCTTAGGGCTATAATCTTAGGGAACATAGTGGTCAAGCAAATCACAAGTTTAACCACTGGCGGTTTTTAGGTAATTTGCTCACTTAATAGTTTTGTACCGAGAGTGTTTCTGCAGACCCAAACTCTCCTATAGAAAAACCTAAAAATCTATCCGAACTTTACTTAAAGACGTGTTTACAAACCATTTCAGCTGCTTTGGCTGCATATTGCCCGAACAGCTTAGCATTTCTTAGGATGGTATCTTGCTTTGTGCTTGCAGGAGGCGGAGGTTTGAATTCTACAATTCCTGCTCTGTATGTTGAAGGTTTCCGAGGTGTGATGACACTCGCAAAAATCCCCAATGCTCCAACGAGGACTATCAAGAAAACGTTGCACAAGAGGTGTCGCCGCATCTTCGGAAACTTGCTCGTGCTGTGCTGAACACACAACTGTTTGATATCAGAAGCGATAGAGGCGATGAAGCGTGGAATTACAAAACTCTACTGATAGCGTCTTCTGATAGTAAATGGAGGTCCGTCACACAAATATTTCAACGATAAGGTAAGTTTTGATTTGATTAGATGTATGCTCGAGCTGTTAACTACAAGGATGTGTTGGGGACATATACGCAAACGTTTAAAAAAAATTAAGTAATCGGATAGCAGGAAGTACAAATACACTTGTTTGTAAATAAATACAGATGCAAGCCTATTTACGTTGCCTTTTTGGACTTATATGCCAGACTGCCTGAGCCGGGAATCGAACCCACTACCAGTTAAACTTCGGATCAGTTAAACCATACCTTAAGCATCAAACAAGTGCATATAAGGAAAGAGATAACAAGAGATACAGATGCAAGCCCATTTACGTTGCCTTTGGACTTACTTATATGTTAGACTGCCTGATTGGAGGTCGCACCCACGACCTTTGAAACCAAAGGCCGAGGTCCTACCGCTGAGCCATACTGACACGGTCCTCAACGACCCCCGCTAAGGCCGTGTCGGTATGGCTCAGCAGTGGACCTCGGCCTTTGGTGTCAAAGGTCGTCGGTGCGATCCCCCGCTCTGACAGTCTGACATATAAGTCCAAAAGGCAACGTAAATAGGAATGCATCTGTATTTATTTAACTCTTGTTGAAACTTTGGCTTTCCTTCCATATGCACTTGTTTGATGTTAAAGGTAAGGTTTAACTGATCCGAAGTAAAAACAGCAAAGTAACACAAATAAACTTTCTTGTTAGGTTACATATACTGCAGTGTTGCTGTACTGTTTAGTCTACGTGAAACCTTACTGCTGTATTCAAATGTTTTTACCATTTTTACTTTTGAAGACGGTTTATATCTTCTAATGATTGATGCATTTTACTTGGCTGAACGAGATCGATGGAAAATGTTTAAAAACTAACCGTTTTAGTGTGTTTACTACAGTGCTACAAGCAACTCATGGTTCGTGCTAATCGTTGAAAACCTGGATATGCCGGGAAAGTAATAATGAAAATCCATGATGGAGAAGTGCTTGAAAATCTAGAAAAATGATGTATGTATCTGTCAGGGACAGATTCGTAGATGTTAAACGAATACGACTTGCTGACACCGTCCTGGTGACTCGTGTAGGCTCACTGTGGGGGCGAGTTGCATGAGTAACAGACGTGGTTTCCTAGGCAGTAGAGCGTGAAATCCCGGATTTTTGTCCACTACACTGGCGTTTGCCATCTTGGACCTCACTGGTCAAGACGTTTGTGGTAGTGCAAAGAATATCGTAGAGGCCGGGTTTGGGTAGTTGGCAAAATAGTAGGAAGCAATTGATGGTAAGATAAAGAAAGAGCAATTTGGGTTTTCGTCCAAAGTATTTATTCTCGGGGTGAAAGGGTCGGACTCATCACTGTTGCACTGTTACCTTTTCCTTCTGCTCCAGTATCCATGAATCGCTAGACAATGGCAGTTATTTCTCTCCTTTCCATAAAAGAATCCAAACTTGTCGCTTGTTTCACCGTTAAAAGTAGGTTCAGAGGGATACACGCGTATATATTTCTTTAGCAAGTAAACTTGTTATCGAAACGTGATACCAGACTTGAGAAATGGAGCTTCCTCTCGGAGGCAGGAGAAACGACCAAGTTTTAACATGGCGGACATTTTCGTGGAAGAATGGAGAAGAGAAGAAGTAAGGAAGGAGGAGGGATACTGGGTGAGAAGAGGAAAAAGGGGCTTCGCAACAGTGAGGTAATTAGTACGTTACAGTAAGGGGCAACAATACAACTACCATCACTTAGTGGTGATTTGGTTTACAACAATAGTCAGTCAAAGATTGAATGATTGATTCATTGATTCAGGGGCCTCGGCCTTACGCCATGCGCTCAAAGCAAGAACTGGATACAATGCAGAAAGAGAGATTGTCGTCTACAATGCTACAAGGAAACAATAGCTTCGGCCAAAGACAATATACATTGTTGTAGCTTTTATCTGCATCCACGACTAACCATGGATATTCTTTGTGAATGAGCGCATAAACGCCGACTTGTCAATCAGAACTCGCAGCGGCTTCACTACTTTGACTTAAAGGGAACTCATTAGTGGGAATTTGCCGTGTTTTATTAGTTTCGACTACGTGGATGGGAATCGTTCCCACAGTATCATCAGTAGGGATGCTTGCAAAAGTAGACAAGGTGACTGAAGAACACGGACAAAATTTAGCCAAGCAAGTAGTCGAGTGTGTAGCCATACATTGTTCTTCCTTTCTAAGTCTGTTTCGTGTGAGTGGCTATATGTGTATTTTGTTTGCATTTATAATTTGTGAACAAGCAGACTCCTAATTAAACACAGGCCTGTGTTTGACGGTTTCTGTTTTAGTTCTAGTTCGCGTGAGTAATTACGCGTTCATTATGTGTATGTGTTTTTAATCTTTCAATTTTTCAGGCGTTTTTCTGTTTACGGTGTCCGTTTTGTATGTGTTTGTGGATTTAGGTTTTCGTTCTGTTTCATGTGCGTGTATCTTGTGTGTGTAATTTGTGTGTGTGTGTGTGTGAAATATCCAACCTTTTTGTTTGTTTGATTAGTGATGTACATGTATTCGTGTGCGTGGAGGCTGACATGTCACAATCATTGTTCCCTGGAATTGCAGTTTAAATTATAGTGTGTTACGTTCGAGTGAACTCCAATCCGTGTTTATTTGAGTACCTTCACAGCTTTGAATGTGGGAATGTGAGATGTAATGATTTTTTGCTACCATTTTTTGTTCAGTTGATGCATACGCTGAAGCATCGAGTCCGTTCCTAAAAGACTGAAGCATGACGTCATATTTCATCGAATCGAAAATGATCGGTCGATGAAATTACCGCTTTGGGCGTGAATGTTATGGCCACGACACGTACTCTTAAACAGCAATCAGTATTTAAAAAAACACTCAAGTGTGTAAAATACGGATGTAAGCCGTAAAAATACTCAATGCTCTAAAGGATCAGATACAAGAAAAAGACATGTAAGCCATCAGCATTGCAGTACTACGTGTAAAAAATCTCCAGCGGCCCCCCCCCCCCAAAAAAAAACTGGAGCTTCTTTTACACGAGATAGTGCAATGCTGATGTGTTACGTGTTTTTTTTTCTTTTATCTGTTCCTTTAGAACATTAATTTTTTAGGCCTACTTCCCTTTTTTATACACTTCAGCGTTTTTTAATACTAATATCATTTTTTTTCTGGGAGATATTCAAGTAACTTAAATAACTAAAATTGTTATGTGAGAAAATCGCGATATGAGAAAATTGAGATGAACACTTTTTGAAATAAATCAGTCTCCTTACAATCGTGTTCAAAAGGCCCTGGTCCTTGCTAATGCTTATATTTCAAGCTATAATCTTTAAAATTGGTTCGATCTCAATAATAATAATAATATTTGTCGCAATTGCAACAGGTCTGGCAAGAACCCTAGGAAAGATCACTGACAGTCAGCCTAAATTATAAAAAAGACAATTACATAAAGTGATAAAAGTATGGCCAGGAGAAGGTAAGGGAAATGGTATGGGGATACGAATGCCTTACCACCAAGGTTAGACCTGCCAGGGACTCTAAGGTCCTCGATGGCATCGCCAAACGAGTTGGACAAGGGAGATGTAAAAAAAAGGGCCCAAAAAAAAATAGAAAGGCAGATAACAAAAATGGAGAGGTTAAAAACATCAAATCAAAATCAAAGTATGGTTACAGGTGAAAGCAAAATATTCCCAACAACAGCAACAAGAAATATTCATGCAGTAGACACCAAACGGGTCGATAGTTGTCACTAAAATGTTTCATGCAGAGAAGTAGATGTGGCACGACCCAAAATACCGAATTTCGTTGATCTCTGTCAATTCTGGGGGAAAGTATACAGTTTTAACGATCGACGTTTTCCCTAGAAGAATAACAACAACTATTATTATTGTACTGCATCGTATTGTGTCGTTGTTGATTCAAATCTTGCCTTGCCGACAAACTACCACCCTCGACCTTGGTAACAAACTAGCACCCTTGTCCATGACTACAAATTTGCCCCCTCCGACTTGTTGGTTTCTGTCTGTGAGTATATGAACTAAATACATGTGTATCATCTTTATGTCTACAGCATCGGTTGCATGACGTGGCTGATTAGGAACAGATGTACTTTCAAATAAGTAGTATTTGGGAGGTCAAAATCGTAACATCGGTATAAAGAATGTCTATAATTATCTGGGTTTGGTAAGTCTATTAAACAACACCTGGTTCAATGCGGGTTTGAATTGACTTGAAAAAGGGTATTTAGAAAAAATATAGAAACGAATGCCATATAATAATTCCAATTCAGAAATGGTTTGTTGATGACGGGGTTGAGATTGACCTACAATTGGTGTAGATTTGAAAAATTGCATAAAATGGGAATTCCAGTTTCCGATGTACGTGATAAACATCAGGTCGAAGCCCGTAACTAGGAGTTGTATTGCTCTCGGTAAAGCCTCAGAAACACTAGAATCCGCCTCATGGCAAGACTCAACATCATGTTTGTTACTATTGAGAGTAGGTATAAATTGAGGTTCACATCACATCAAGGCATAGTACATCATAATTGGGCAATACATCAGTAAAGTTAAGCATCATCTCATTGTGAACCATAATACTACAGTTGTATTCATTAAGGGTGCGTATAAATTCAGTGTTTGGTATATACGGTTTCTAGGGGGTACTGGTTCTGTTCCTCCCTCCAAACTAGACATCGATACTGGGGGTTGAGTTAGATAAGATCTTGATTATAACAGGGTTGTTGGTCATTGAGCTTATAAGGTCCAAAAGCAATACCACTTTCGTCTTTTACTATTGCTCATGCGTACTCAAAATAAGTAATAGATATCCGTGAAATAGACCCGGTTATCCCGAAATAATTGATCGTCTGCAAGAAACGGAACAGTCCAAAGATCGAGGGGTAGTGAAATCGCACGAGCGCGCCAGCACGAGTTCGATTTTGCTACCCCTAGACATTTGGACTGTTCCGTTTCGAGTAGATGATCAATTATTTCAGGATAACCCGGTCTACTTCACGGATATGTGTTTTAATGCTAAGGTGTGACGTCGAGCCAACATATCTAGTTATTTGAGATTTAAAAAAAATTTATTTAAAAATTTTATTTGTGAATTATGACGTAAATTCTTGAACTCAAACTTCCGGTTTAAACTTCCTGTCTGCGTTTGCTGGTACATATGGAAATTGCAACGGTGTGTCAAGGGTGAACAGGATTTAGGTCCAGTTAATGCTTTAATGCTATGAATTCGTTGCTGCATGCAGTCAGAGTAGCTATAAATGCCACCAGTATGCTATCAAAAGTCAGTGGGGGTCCCCATTATGCAGCATTTCCTTGACTACTCGGATTATGTGATCTGTAATTCCTTGCAATAATTATAAATAAGCTTGATCCTTGTTAATATTGTAACCAGGCTCGAAGATGGATCCAATCAATGTTCGTGTACTGTGGATATAAGGGTGACATAAAATCTTCTAAGGGTGACATTTGCACTCTGGTCAAAGAGGTTAGGTCATTCATTTACATTGTCCCATCTATTCTAGTTAACGTCTGACTAAGCTGCAACCAGATGGGTTTAGCCAGGGCACTGTTCCAAACTAAAGTAGTGATTTGGTGATATAAACCAGCCTAACGGTAAAGAAAGTATTTTAAAGAATCTTTATTCACTGAAAAAGCATGAAGTTCCTCCGGTGTTTGCGTGTGCCGTGAATATTCTATACACTATGATAAAAGTCAAATTACAATGGTAAAAATATAGATATGTATAAGATGGCATAAAATACATCGTAAAAACTGTAATTCAGACATCTTATAGAGTAAAAATACCTTTCACATAAAAGAAGTGCCACCATTTTAGTAGCACAAATTCAGCTAGTAAATAAAATATCGATTTACAGTGCTAAAAATAAAGGTATATACAATTAAAAAGGTATAAATTCCTCTCTAATATAAAAACTACTGGAACTACAGATTAATAAGTAAATAATTGGGATTTAATTTTGTTTGGTTATGTTTTGTTTTTCTTAAGTGCTGTCATTTCATGATTTAAATTCGTTTAAAAAAATACAAAAAACTTGATTGTAATGCAGTAAAAACATCCCTAATAAATTTGCTTTTACACATAACTAAGTCAATTAATTAAGTTTCTTTTTTCAGTTTACCTTAGCCTTTGACTTTTACCAAATCTTTAGGTAGATTATTCAAACTTATTGGGGCGTAATAATCTCTAATCTTCAACTAGATGTCATCTGTTTGTAAGACTGAGAATTATTCTGTGCTATGACCAAAATTGTAGTTTTTATATTCACATTTCTAAATGTAGTTTTAAGAATTTTATTTTGAGTCTTTTTTTTTTTTGGTTCCAGTTGGTGATTTGTTATAGTTTTGCTGTTTCTGGTTTTGGTCGATCACCAAGACAAACTTCCAGGTTTCACCTCTTTCGTTCCGCAAGCAGAATGAACTGACAGTTCCATGGTTGAAATTGTTTTGTCCACGGGGTATCTAAATACCCTTAAAGGTGGTTGTTATGGAGACAGTGGGAAAATTTACAGTCAATATTTGCATGGATATAGTTTCAGATGAGTCACGTTGGGACTGTGTCAGGTGTTCATTTTCACGCAGGTAAAAAAAAAATTCTGGCAGGTAAAAAAATTGCTATCATGTGACTTATGCCCGTATGATGAGCATTCATCATTCTTCACTAACAAAAGATCAGTACAGTATGGTCATTCCTGATCTCATTCCCGCAAGTTGGCAGTGTTTAGTCCCAAACAATATTCGTGGCAAATGTTGACTTTGCCTATCTAATTTATTTAAGTACTCTTGGACATGTTGTCAGTTTCACTATTTCCATACTACCTTGCAGGAAAGGCCTTCCTCAGTTACTGTAACCGAGCTTAGAGGTGGTACAGTACCATGAAAAAAAGCTTAAAGCTTTTCCTCACGCCCATTTTCCTAGGAAAGTGGAAACCAACCAAGCTTTACATAAAAAAAAGTCCAAAAATAACCGTGACGACACAACAAACACACAACAAAAGTAGAGGATTTGCAAAGTCGACAATGAGAAGTAGCCAGTTATTATTAAACTCGTATAGTCTGTTATCGTTAAACAAAGTCAAGTATAGATTATTACCCACTTTCCGAGTACTGAGATTAACAATGTGAGCCATTGT
>JAHWFP010148470.1:0-11954 GCA_023313725.1 Lithobius niger
GGTCGGGTTTTACGAGTTCACGAGCGATTACATCGTGCGTCGAACCTGTGTCGCGTAAGACACGGCATTTTTGGCCATTCACGGTCCATTCATGAATGTGTTTTGATAACACTAGGGCGGGAGGGGCATGACTGATAAAATTACAATCCGCGGAGGCTGCGGCCTTTTCGTCAGCCATACGGATACGACATTCACTGCGCCGATGTCCGGATTTATTGCAATAAAAACAATTACCAGTAATACGTGGTTTGTCGAACTCACGATTTGAGTTGTGGGGAGTGGCTGAGTTTCCACTAGCGGATTCAGTTTTCACCTCGGCGGTACCGGCCGGTTTAGCCGCCTGACTGTGGTTACGACCACATTGTCTGTTGGAAGGTTTAGAACCTTGGGCTGTCGTAGCAGCTGTAGGAGTTACTTTAACAGAGCGGGAAGCAGCTTCAGTGGAAATCTGCTTATTTCGAGTAGTGAATTCATCACATAACTGGGCCGCTTCGGCCAGAGTCCCTAACTTAATTTGATCAGGGATCCATTTCCTAAGTTGGGTAGGGCAAGCTTTGTAGAATTGCTCCAAGAGCATTAAATTGACAAGTTTGTCATAGTCCCGGTTAACTTTAGCCAAAGCCAACCAACGAGTGAACAACGTTTCTAGCTCAAAAGCATAGTCGAAAAATTGTTGATCAGTTTCTTTTTCAAGAGAACGAAACTGTGTTTGTACAGACTCTTTAGTCTGAACAAAATGGGCAAGTATTTTACCTTTAACTAAATCGTAATCTTGCATTTCAGTGTCTGTTAGCTGATCGCAAACTTTAATAAAAACCTCTCCGACGAGGGGTTGGAGTCCCGTGCCCCATTGATCTCTGGGGATCTTTTGACTAGTCATTGTACGTTCAAAAATCTTAAGAAAACTGTTGATTTCAGTTTTAGGCGTCCAATTGTTGACGAGACGAACTACGTCCGCAACTTTACCATGTCTTGCAACTGGATTTGGGGGAGCTGGGGGAGCGCCGTTAGCTCCGTTAGGAGCGGGGTTAAGATTTAAGGAAGCAGCGTTTAGCTTTGCTAGTTCTAGCTGCTTGTCTAGTTTGGCTAGTTCCATTGCGCTAGCACGATCGTTAATTTGGGCCTCTTGGTCCCTTTCTTGGGCTTTAAGAGCGGCTTCCCTGTCTTTACGGGTTAATTCATGAGCCCGGCGTTTGTCTGAGTCCGCCACTTCTAGGGCTCTTAACTTCAACTCTTCCGCTTTCAGAAAAAGTTCATTTTCCTTAACTGCTAATCCTTTTTTTGTTAAAAGGAAAGCTTCTCTCTTTTCAATAGCGCTTGCTAATGCATCAGAGAGTTCGTTTAAATCTAATTTGCCATATTCGAGGGCTGCTCGTAAGATTTGTTGGGATTCGGCTCTAGAATCACTAACTGTAAAACCTAAGTTTAAACATGCCTTCTTGAGGTCTTTGTTTTGCAAATCACAAATGATATCTTCGAGTTGATCC
Organism: Lithobius niger; assembly: GCA_023313725.1. NCBI lineage: Eukaryota > Metazoa > Arthropoda > Chilopoda > Lithobiomorpha > Lithobiidae > Lithobius > Lithobius niger. The sequence continues at coordinate 1,488 of JAHWFP010148470.1, forward strand.
ATTTCGGACATTTTTACGTTTAACGTGGTTTCAAAATAAAACTCTTATAAGTGAAACAAAAATTAGAAGCAGCCGCTTAAAATTTAACGTTAAGTTTGAGCAGAGCGAATTAATTAAAAAAATCCAGTAAGCTGTCACATAAAAATACACACTCAAGAACCTCCAGCACTCTGGTATATGAATAGCTAAATTGCATAAATGCTATCAACTACAACACTCGGCTTGGCGGCCTCTAAGCATATCTCATGTACACTCACCCTGTTTGTACAATCGCTGTACGGTCAGTCTGTCCTTCCAGCACCCATCGCAGCACGGGAAGTTCGACACTGATGTTGGAGTTGAACGTCTTTGGGCGGTCAAAATCCACGGGACCTTGGTGTAGAACACAAAATCCTCGGTTTGGCTGTACGGAGCGCAGGTTCCCTCGCGGGCCTCTTCTCCTGCAGCATCGGTTGGGGTTGGGATGGCTCTCGGCTTGAGGACGTCTACGGGAAGCGGCAGCTGCTGCTTCCTGGCGCCGGCAGTTGTTGGGGCTGCGGGGCGGTGGTTGTACTGTTTTTTAGCTTTCAGTACGACATCTACTTCGTGACTTTGTGTATCTTAGTCACAGGCATCTGCTTCGTGGCCGTATTGTCGGGACCACAGACGTCTAGTTGGAAGTGGCTTGCATCCTTCTAGGTTTTCTTGCTTGTAGCATGGCAGGGGGGAAACGCTTGACGGGAACAGCACCTGTTCAACCCACCGCTGCCACCAGTTGTAACGGCGGACGCTACGACGGCTCAGGTGCTTGTAGCGCCTCCGGTTTCCTGGTTTGACACGGAGATTCAGCTTAAGGTGTTGCGGTGATTATAGCGACTTTTACGGCATAAGCACAGCAAGGGCTACTGTCCCAGCATGGGGGATGGAGCGCAGGGTCCTAAATTAAAGGGGCCTAACCTTAATACTGCTGGTATTTCACTGCCACCAGCGATGGAAATTTAACCGTTTATCAAGAGCTAAACTAAAAATGGTTTACATATTTATTTACACTTAAACAGTTAATCGACTAGCAAACGAACTGAAGTTGAAAACTCCTGGTTTTTATTATAACATCAGAGAATATAAAAATCACACTTTACATTTAGTTTGCACGGAAGCTTTTGAAATAAAGTATTTAAAAGCACAAGGTTTGAATTTACAACATGTAATTCGTTTTCACAAGTTTTGACTAAAACGACGTTTGTGTTTCAGAATAAAACAACCACTTAATTTTTCGAATAGAAAAAGCAATACTGAACGCTCCGCAGAGTCGTCCGCAAGATTGAACAGCCTCGGCTGGTGACAATCTATCAAACAGTATGTTTCAAACACGCATGAAAGATCAACCGTTTCACAGTTTTGTGTCTAAGTGATAAAACAGAGCCTTAAACCTCCCAGAGTTGCTGTTTACAAGTCAACTCCTCAAATTAAAAAGCCTCGGCTACTAATAAAGTCCGTCTGGAGTGAATAACCAATGAATCCCACACAAAGATCAAACCGTCAGTTATTTGAATTAATGTTTAAAACAAATAAAGATGTTGGTTTTTAGTAAGAGAACCACTCTGACGTTATGGGGTGAGAAACCTAAGATGCTGCTACAGGCGTCACCACCATAATATTCCATAGCTAGAGAGAGTTTAAGTTACGAATTTAAACTAAAATTTAGACTTGGGGGTCCTAAATTAAATTTTCAAAAGCTAACAACAAACATACGAACCACTGCCATTTTGCCCGGCATGGCATCCCACGGACATGGCGTCTCCACTCCCGACTAGCGTGACCCTTCTCTAGCTTGAGTTCTGTGAGCTGTGCTAACTATGCATTCTGGGGCTGGGGTTTTATGCACATTACCGGAAGTAAGCGCAGACTCGCGGGGTAGCTACGGGGGTCTGATTGGCTGAGGGCCTCGAGAACAATAGAAAGTGGGAGGAGAAGTCGGATGAACAAAGGAACTAGGTGCAGAGCCGTTTGAAGGAGTAGGGATGGAAAAGACAGGCCTGTTTTGAGTTTTACTCAATTGAACATTCGAAAATAGGCCTTTATTTTGAATTATTGGCTACGGATTCCATATTTACATGATTGCAACGTGAATTGGCTCTTGTTAAAGCTTATTACTTGGCTTTGGGTAATGCAGAGAACATTACTATTAAATTTTATAAGCTTTAACTGTAAACTGCAGTGTTATACACCACAACTAGTTTTGGCTGGGGAGGGGGGGCAAAAAAGGGGTTTTCGAAGTTTTTGCACAGTTTGACTTACGGAATTGTTTGGAACAGATCTTTTTAAGAATTCTTTTGGATTTAATAGTAGTTCAAGCTATCAGTATAGTGTTTTGGTTGGGTTCCAGTCGGGCTGAGAGGAGAACTAAAATAAACATATATACACTGAAAATTCGTGTCCCGTAGAATGCCGATGTCTAATTACTTGGACTAATGGCAGCGTTTCTGGGGGTAAAAGATTATTATAAAAGGCTAAATGAATGAATAAATAGTCTAGCTTGATGTTATGCTAAAACGCATAAAGTTAAAGTGGAGGTTTGAACTCTAAAGTTAACGGACAACGTTTGATCTAAGTGGAAATTTTTCATAGTAGTTGCGATCGTTCAAACACAATAAAAAATATCACACATTAAAATGGTTGTCAGTACATGGGCACATGGTTCAGTACCTTTCTCCTAAAATACAACTAAGCTAGAGTTTGGGGCTTTATGCCCGAAAAGAACAAGGATAAAATGAAAATACAAAAATACAGAGTTCAGTAATGGCGGCCATGTTGAAGGTGCGATGTGGTTTTGGGGTGATCTTCGAACGTGAATTACTGGTACTTCCTGGTGGTAAGTCCGGATTTGGGCTTCCCCAAGCATCTTGTATTTGGGCAAGCTATAGATGTTGAAAATTTGGAATGATTCTGTCCATTAACAAAAAAACGGCCAGATGTGCCTCGGCGAGGCATTTTGGATGCCTCAAGAAAAAAATTTCAATTTTCTTGAAAAACAGGCGTTTTTCGGTGGCGCTCGTTTACAACCTTAGTAAAATAAAAACTACAGTTTTAGAAGTAAAAGTGGTTTTTACTATCCTAAAATACTCACCTCCCTTTTAGCTATTCGTGAGCTTTGAGCTCCTTTCTGCCCATGAAACGTTCCTATGCTACTCCCAGTCTACCCCTAGGCGCTAAGCGACCGACCACTGGCTCCTCCTGACCTAGATCGTCACTTTTTTCGCACCCCATACTGGCTTGTGCGGGGTTGGTGGGTGGGTTCCCATTCCGGTGAGTATTTTAGGATAGTAAAAACCACTTTTACTTCTAAAACTGTAGTTTTTACATCTTCCAAAAATACTCACCTCCCTTTTAGCTGACTTCGTCCAATAGGAGGTGGGCCAAGCCAGCGACTGGGGTAGCATAGGGACCAACTAACAAAACTAACGTCTTACCTCTAAATCTTCTTCTTTGACTCCGGCTTTTTCTGGGTGATGGCTCCTGCTACAACCAGTGGGCCTAGTTGGGTGAGGCTCGTTGTCTCCCCAATTTCTCTATAGTAGTGGCTGATAAAAACTGATTTATGACGCCACGTACATGCTGTCGTTATCTCCTGAAGTGGAATACCGACAGCGAACGCCCAGGAAGCCGCCAATGCTCTTAACTCGTGAGCTTTAACTTCATTGGGAATGTCAAGACATTCTGTAGGTGATTCATAAGCTCTTCTGATTGTTTGGCAGACCCACTTTGCAACATTCTTTGCCGACAGCTTCGGTATGATTGTTGGTTTGTCCGAGGCTGTGTCGACTGCCAGAAACAAAGGTGTGAAAGACTCTTGCCCCTCCAAGTTGCAGTTTGCTGTCCTGTCAAGATAATATCTGAGTGCTCTGACTGGACAGTGTGTCCTTTCCATTTCCTCTCTACCCAGGATAGGGCTGAGTGCCTGAATAGTGATGGGTTTTGCCCATTCTTCGGGCTTTTGGGTTTTGGCCCTGAAGCTAGGGTTGTAGACCATCGTGACTTGTGACCAACCCTTCGTTACTTGGAAACATGATTTGTCCCTGGATAAAGCTGCGATTTCGCTTTGTCTTCCTGCAGTAGCCATGGCGACCATGAACAGGGTCTTCTGAGTCATCATAAGGGTCGACGCTTTGTTCAGAGGTTCGTAAGGCGGGCCCGATAGATGTTCTAACACCAGTGGTAGATTCCATGAAGGCAGAAGTCTCCTAACCCTTGGTCTCAGAATGCTGAATGATTTCATGAGCCTTGAAATAATGACGTTTTCGATGATATCTTGTTTTCCGTAAAACGTGAGCACCGAGTTGATGGTCGATCTGTATCCTTTGATTGTAGGGACTGAAAGACGTTCATCGAAAAGTTCCACTAGGAATTTCGTTACATCGGTCTCCTTCGGGTTTTTGTTGCACCAATTAAACCATCTTCTCCACTTTGTGTCATAGACTTCTCTCGTTGATTGTCTATGGCAAAGGATGAGTTTCTCAACCACTTGTGGTTCGAAACCCGCTGCGTTAAGTTTCCTCTTCACAGCAAACACGCGTGAAGCTGAAGTTTGTCTGGGTCCGGATGCAGCGACCTCCCTTGGTTTTGGGAGAGCAGATCTCTCCCTTGAAGGGGAACTGGGTCTTCCTTCTGGAGTTCCAGAAGGTCGACGTACCAGCTTGCTGCTTTCCAGTTCGGTGCTATCAGGATGAACCTTCCTGCTGATCTCCTGATCTTCGTCAAAACCTGCTGGAGCAGAATGAATGGTGGGAACAGGTATGCCGACATCCCATTCCAATCCATGCTTAAGGCATCCGTTCCCCAGGCTCTCTTGTCTGGGAATGGTGAAACAAAGTTGGTCAACCTTGTGTTTAGGAAGGTGGCAAACAAGTCTACCATCGGACGACCCCATTTGATGAAGATTGTTCGGCAAGTTTCCATATCCAGGGTCCATTCCGCCGGTGCGGTCTTGTTCTGTCTGGAAAGTTGATCTGCTAACACGTTCGCTTTCCCTGCAATGTGCCGAGGTATCAAGCTGATGCTGAACTGGATGCATAACTTGAAGATTTCCGACACTTCCTTGTGTAGTGAAAACGACTTCGTCCCACCTCCTCTCCGAATGTAAGCAACTGTGGCAGTGTTGTCGGACAACACTTGAATCGTCTCTGTCGGGATGCTCGGGCCCCACACCTGTAGGGCTTTGAGGACCGCTCTCAGCTCCAGGTTGTTTATGTGAAGTTTGGACTCCGACGTCGACCAAATCCCTGCGATATGCTCCTCTCCCATGTGATCTCCCCATCCCGACATCGATGCATCCGTAACCAGTGTTCTCGTTGTTACTTGGTTGTGGATTGAGACACCTATCCTCAGATTCTGTGGGTCTCCCCACCATTTGACGTCCTCCCTGGGAAGGTGGGTAAAAAAAATCGGATCTTCCCACGAGATTCTTACTGGCCACGCTGTCTTCCTGAAACAGTGAAGGCTCCTTGCTCTCCAGGATCCCCAGGGCACTAGATCGGCCATCGAGTCGATTTGGCCTATCAGCTTGCTGAGGTCTCTTGCCGATATCTGGTCGCGTTCCAGGATTTCTTTGACTCCTTTCTGAGTTTTGAAGATCCTTTCCTCCGAAGACGCTACCATGAATGATCTTGACCTGAAATCCGCTCCTAGAAAAGTGAAGGATTGTGCTGGTTCTCGCCTGGATTTCTGATCGTTGATCCCGAATCCCAGGTTGTTCAACAGGTTGCAAGTCAATCTTGTTTGCTCCCGTAGGATTTATTCCTGAAGATTCCTTAAGAGCCAATCGTCTAAATAACCGTGTGCTTTCACCCTTTCCTGGTGTAGTAGGCTTAGCACCGGTTTTAGGATAGAGGTGAACACGTGCGGAGCCGTGTTCAGCCCGAATGGGAGGACCTGGAATTGGAATGCCCTTCCGTTGACTGCTAGTTTGAAAAACTTCCTGCATGACGGGTGGAGTGGTATGTGCAGGTATGCATCTTCCAGGTCTATTGATGTTGTGAATTCGTTCTCCCGTATGCTCTCCGTTATAGACTTTAGGGTTTCCATTTTGAAATGCTGTACCTTGATGAAGGAGTTCAACAGTTGTAGGTTGAAAATCAGTCTTCTTCCTCCTCCCTTCTTCTCGATCACCCTTGCTGGGCTGAAACATCCCTCTTCCTCCGCGGGTACCTCCGCGATCGCTCCTTTTGTTAAGAGGATCTCTAATTCTCCTTCCAGTGCCTTGTCTTTCTTGATTAGCATCTGGTGTGGGGCTTTGTCTGCTAGTCTTGGGAACGAGGAGAAGGGAGGATTGTATCCGTGCTTGACTACGGACAAGACGAAGGTATCGCTTGTAACCAATTTCCACGTGGTGAGGTGGCGTGCTAACCTGCCCCCCACCTGCCGGTGAAGAGGGGCTGGTTCGTTCCAGATGGCGTCACTGGGCCTTACCCCGTCCCCTGCCATTCCGTTTGCGTGGCGGGAATGGATGGTTTCGCTGGTAGTTGTTCTGGTCACGGGTCTCCTTGTGGCCGTCCTTCCCTCTAGGACCGTGTTGTTGTACCCCTCCTTGCTGTGGTCCCGCTACGAAGTGGGGGTCTTGAAAGGGTTTGCTACTATTAAACTTCCCCGGGAAAAAATTCTTTTTCCTGGGTCCCTCCTTCTTCTGTGGTTTGGTTTTGTCCCTTAATTCAGGAGCGATGGTAAGCAGCTCTCCATTAAACAATTTGTTGGTTTGGTGAAACGGCAGGAGCCTAAGTTTTCCCAACGTATCCTTGGGAATCGCCGGAGCTTCCCGTAAGTAAGCGTCTCTACGATGAAGGACGGCGTTAGCTGTTGAACGTACATTCCAGTCAATAGTTTCCTTTTGTAATTCAACTGCTTGCTTCAGTAATTCCACGCAGTCCTTGAGAATGCTCGGCTCTTGATTGTTTGTCGGTGTCCGAATGAACGATTGGAGTGCGGCTAATGCGGCCGATGCTGCGTGAGAGGCTGCCCTAGTTCCGATCCTGAGCATCCTTTCTTCAGCTTCGTATTGTTTGATTGGGATTCTGATGAATCCTGGCTTGGGGAGGCAAGAGTCATAGTCCATAGTCACTGATTCTGTCAAATATTCAGCCTCTCTGAATGTATTATAGTTTCGTGCTCTGGGTGGGTCCGCATGGTGAGGTCCAAACGCTGTGCCAAAGAAGAAATTTTCCAGCATCATGATGTGGCAACTCTTTTCCCATAACAATAGGCCTACCTCCCTCGCGAAGTTGTCCTGCAATGTCAAGTAACGATCGGTGGAGCATTGATGACTGGGCAGTAGCACCTGTTCTTGTGCGACGTCTTCCATTTTGGAGAAAGAGGCCCCTGGGGGTTCCTCGGGATTCCCTGGTGATTTATCAGGCCTTTCCCGAAAAAATGACACTGGCAGATAATAACGTGCTTTTGCTACTCTCATTTCGAAAGTTTTCCGTTTCGAAGTTTCGTTCGTTCCCTCGTTCCTTTCTGAAGATGAAGAGGAATCTTGACTGTGGGAACGTTTTTTCCTGGGTTGTGAAGATGACCTCGTTCTCGAATTTCTTGATCGATGATCACGACTTTCTCGGCTTGAAGGGCTTCTCGATCTCTTCCGGTGTTGCCGTGGTGGCGACTGACGACTAACGACTGTCGAAGGTTGCGACTGATGACCCACAACGACTGCCGACTGATGTGATCGGTTGTTGTTCGCTATTTGTTGATCATAATACGGCGACTGCCGACTGCCGACTGGCCTGGTCGATCCTTCCTGCTGAAGTAATTGACGACTGCTTCGTTCGGGTTGCGACTGACGATTGCCGATTGATTGGTCCGACGAACGACTGTAATTTGGTGAACGCCCTTCCCGTTGTCGGCCATGGTGACGACTACGACTGGCGTGTGCCGACTGCTCTTCTTGTCTTGCCGACTGAGTCGGTACTCGAATCTGTAGCTGCGTGGGAATGATCGGCGCTTCCTGCAGTAAGAATTCCGCTTCGATATTTGGGTCCAAAATTGGTGAAATCCCCATATTTCCAACCTCATATGGTGATGGAGGCTCGTCTAAAATAATGCGCAGTTCTTCGCTGGAATACGGCGCCGTCTCCATGACAACCGACTGAGTCGCCGCCGCTGCGACGTTGAGTCCTCCCGGGGCCGATGTTCCTGCAGTCGTTGGTTCCTTGAAAAGTGCGTTTTCGATAGGACCAAGTCGTGAGTTGAATTTCTCGTCCCAGGATGATGATAAATTAGCCTCAGTGTTTGAAATCCGCTGGTTGATGCCTTCAAACATGACTCGCATGTTATTTTGCATTTCTGTGATGGCGTCTAGCGTTGATCTCCTCCGGGTTGGCGCCTTCGTTGACGGAGTCGACGATCCGGATTCACTGGTACTATGCTGCCGGTTCATAATATCGGCTGGTAAGAAATCCTCCTTACTAAGACCCTCTCTTAGCAATCGATCGTCCAGGGAACCAGATTTTCCTCCCGCTTCCATTTTCCTACGACGTTCGGCTTCCCGTTGGAGTTCCCTTTGTTTGGAGTGCTTCCACGTAAGTCGAAACCCGTTCCGGGCCTTCACGTCGTATTCGTTGCAGATCTTACAAAGAACGTTAATAAAATCGCACTCTCTGCAACTGTGGCACGTCGGGTGGCGATCTCCGGGGGTTAAGCGGTGACGGCATGTACCGTACTTAATTTCGGATGCCATAACAGCAGCATGTCGGGCAAAAATAAAAAGGAACCGTAGCGAGAACAAAGAGTGACCACTCTCTGCGCTGCCCACGAAAAAAGTGACGATCTAGGTCAGGAGGAGCCAGTGGTCGGTCGCTTAGCGCCTAGGGGTAGACTGGGAGTAGCATAGGAACGTTTCATGGGCAGAAAGGAGCTCAAAGCTCCCGAATAGCTAAAAGGGAGGTGAGTATTTTTGGAAGATGTAAAAACATTGAAGACATTAAACATGTAAACTAGCACAGCACTAAGCTAGTCGGCTTTATGCCTGGAAATAAATTCAAGAATTACAAATTAATATTTACATGTTTGTTTTCGGAAAATGGCGACGGAAATTGCATGCGTCGGCGCTCATTTTGAGCACTTTTTCAAATTGAGTTGTAGACCAAAGTAAGGCGAAATTTTGAGTTGTTTTCGTAGGGTGACAGATAAAGTTCGGGTTTATTAAATGCTGCAAACAGGTGTCGATGAAGTCCATTTTCCTTGGAGATACGAATTTTTTTAGTTGGAGGTGAAGAAATAGGCCTAGCGCTTTTTGGCGCTAAGAAAAAAAAAATGTCCCCGAGTTGTTGATGGTTGGTGTCGGGTCTCATAACCAATCGACAGGAATTTTAGGCCTCATGCCTTTACAGTCCTAAAATAACGCTGTCTGCTGCGTTTTCTAGAACTAAGAAAGTCTGCTGCGCAGAATAGCCACCAGGCCAACGTACCGTTGCTCTACAGTAACCATTACCTTGGATATTACCAGCCGCCAAAATAAAGGTTACACAGCAATCCCTGCGCCACTTTACGCCCTTTGCCTGCAAAGTATGTGCAGTAGCACCGGAAATTATACTTGAACTGGCACCCGTGTCGATCAGTGCTAAAAAAGGTTCCCCTGCCACTTTAATGTTAATTAAAGGTGCATTCCCTGATTTAGTCTCCTCTTCCAACACTTTTGAACAGTCGAACATTTGGTGCAAAACCACGTTTTAATGTGCCTTTCCACAATCCAGCCCTAGCTCTCCAATCAGCGCTTTTCCTGGTCGTAACACGGTTTAACCACGTTAACGACCTTCTTCTGCGTTTTTTGGCCTCTTAGGACACATATTGGATCTGTGCCCCTGTTCTTGGCACGTCCAGCAACTCCCGTCAAAAGGTTTTTTTTCTCCCTTCTTTCTTTTGGTTGTTCTGGCTCTGTTTCCCTTGCAACACCAGCTTTCTGTACATTTGCTGCTTTTGGCGCAGCCTTTACAGAGCTCATGGTGCCCTGAGTCTGATACTTGCCGGTTTGGTACCCCCTCGGGTCGAGTGCGGCAAAAGACACAGGTTCAACCTTGTGTGGAAACGATGGTGTAGCCCCCGTGCTGACCGTCTGAACTGCGCGAAGCACCGCCTCGTTTCTTGAAGGTTGGCTTCCCTGCACGGCCTCACTGTAAGTGGTGTGACCGCGCCATGCCAAGCGTGGCTCTACAGACAAAGACGGGTTGGGGGTGGTCGGTAAGTTCTCTGTGTTAACAGAAACTGGCTAACCTTGGCCCCTTCCCTCACCAATTCTCGCAGGGAGTCGAACCGTCGACCCTGGAGATGTCTATAGTCCGGATGCATTTTTGCTAGGATATGCCTTATTTTCTCGGCCTGAGCAGCATTGGGCCATAGCCTATCAAAATATCCGCACACAGCTTGGACATAACTTGAAAAAGGTTCCTCTGGAGCCTGAGTCCTTTCTTCAAGTTCTCTTTTTAAGTCTTCGACGTAATTTGG
>JAHWFP010148474.1:0-11618 GCA_023313725.1 Lithobius niger
TCTGTTCTGTCTGCTTTGTTGAGGTCATGTCTTCGTCCTCTACAAGTTTGCAATTTACATCATGCCCCTATCTCTGTTACTTCCGGGGTTAGTTTTTCGTTGACCTTGAAACCGGTCGTCAAGAACATTTCCGGTTGAACCATCTGATGGCCCCCTGGCTGTTCCAACGTATTCCATGGCCATGTGCGACGTATCTGCAACACCAGGGATGATATTGAGTAGCAACACTTGAGATGAAACACCCTGTACGTTTAGCCGCAGCGAGCACGGCAGCGCGAGCAAGGCACGTAATTTGGGAAAAAAATAGTTTTTTCAATATTCTCCTGTAAATCTGCAAATTAGAGTAAAAAAAGGTCGATGACACGAAAATGATGGTTATTTTCTTTCAAAATCACGTGTCTCGCTCGTAATGACTCGCTCACTTCGACTAATCATATAACATCAGAAACTGCAACCAAAAACTTGTCCGGCTTGCGATAATTTCTGTTTACTAGTGTTCTGGTCGAAATCTGGTTTTCTTGTTGGAATTTCATCTCGCAGTATGGCAGTGGTGTCACTATGTGGTGGTGGCTGTGGTGGCAGTGGTGGCAGTGGTGTCAGCAGAGCTTTGACGTGTTTTAATAATTAATTTTAAAAATAAATAAGCGCTTGCGCTCGTTTTCGTTATGATTTTCGGAACCGCAACGACGATAGGAATCAATAGGGCTCGATAGCGATATTATTATCATAATAATAATGATTAACTAACAATTGCCGTAACTATCGAGAATTAAACACGCAATAGTGTAAGATTGCCTTACACAAAGATGTCCAAAACGTTGTCCGCTTGTCTAGGATAAAATAATATAAATAAATTGTGCATATGCACTAGGATGGCGAAGGGCCAATTTGACCACTAACAAACCCAAAAACTAAAAGAGAAGAAAAAAAATTGTAGGTTTAAAAAAAAGACCAATTATTTTCGCACATACAGAGGAAAGCAAGAAGAACTACAATCTGGCATACATTGACAGGTCACACTTCCAGCCTGGACAATATTTCCTGGCAGGGTATTCCAAATTTTGTCCACCCGCAAGCTAAAAAAGTGTTTCCTGCAGTCAATCCTTGCCCCTTTCACAACCAATTTGAGTAGGTGCCCCCTTGTCCTACCATTTCCCCTGACCGTAAAAAACTGATCCGGGTCAAGGTCGTTAAGGTTGTATAGAATGGCATACACACGGGTGAGACAATCTGACGGATCTCCAGCGTTTGGAGGTTAAGTTTTGGAGGGTAAATCCGTTTCCCTCATTTTATGCTAATCAATGTTACTTCTTCACAATACCTCCGACATAAAGTCCCACACATCGAGTGAACAGTACAGAGTCCATCGTAGAGTTAAGTCTGTACTAGTCTGATTCCCGTGTCCCGAATGCCCAGAATGGCAGATGGAAGCCTTTTTGTTGGGGTTTCCTCCTATGTTATTTTGACGTGAGTATAAGGAGTTCGGGGAAAACACCTTTTCCCTCCCACAATTTGATCGCCATTCACGAGAAGCCAAGAGAAATTCGATAGAAACCAAAAGAAACTCGTAGAAGGCTATTGAATGTTTGGAATGGGGTTAGACCCCAGACTATACCGTACTTCAGGTGTGGGACAACGCCTGTTTAACAGACTCTGCACCCACGCCTGAGTCGAGCCTAATAACAGCTAAGTAACGTCTTTTGCCACCCAGTTTCCTGGTAGGCAAAATGGTGCGTTACAATGGAACCCGCTCGATAGGTTGGGCTTGGAGAAACGAACCTAGATATACTTTTTGAATTTTATTGTCACTAGGATGCTACTTCTATATAGAGGATTTTTATACTGACGTGACGTAGTGAAGTTGAACCGCCCTTCTACCCCCAAGGGTACCCCCTTCCCCACCCAAAAAAAAGTGATTTTCCCTAAAAGGATATCCTTAAAACATACGGGGTTTACTGGTGTGTATCAACTGTAATGTTAATGGATACACATCCTACAAACCTAACACGAAAACAAAGTTAATAGTGATAGTGCTTGATGATACTTTAAAATACCTAAGTAAAGCAAATATTTTTTTTTTGTTAGAGGGACTATGAGACTGTTTAAAAATCTAAATCAGGGCTGTCAAATCAGTGACTTCTCAGAAACGGTCGTTTTAAAGTTGTGAAAGCCACACTCCAGCTATTACTTGCAGTTCGTACCAACTGCTCGAAATAATGGTCAATGCCGCCCCTTAATCCTGTGGAAAAAGCATTACTTGAACACAACACGACTGTTAGAAAAAACCCAAAGTGTTAAAGGGGTATACCTCCCAGCGTCATTTTTCTCGATCCACCACATCAAGTACGGCCCCAAAGGTCTATTTCCTTACCGCTAGTCAATGCCTTGGTAAAAATCCGTTTTAAAATGTGGCGTTTACGAGATTTTCTGTTGAATAATTGTTAACTTTATTTACTGCGTCCCGCAATATATGATGCTTTGCGTGCTTACACTAATCATGACGTTTAATCTCTGTGTGCACATCTACTAATTTTCTAATAATTACCATGAGATCAAAAATCTAAAAGACTATTGCGGTAAAAATTAAAATTAATTATTCCAATAGATCGCCGAAGCAAAATTATAAGACACTAGCCTAGAAAATTATAAATTGTGATGATAAAATACGAGAATCACACTGGTTTGTGGCGACACAATCTTTAACTTGATGCTGTTTCGTGTACTATTCCCAAAGCCAACCGAGACAACAGCTACGTTCCTCGCTGCGAGGAACGCAGCTACCACCCCAGCCGACCTTGGAGCTGGTAAATGCGCGGATTGCGATCTGCGCGTGGCTGTGATAAGGCAGGCGGAATGTTAAGGCAGGCCTGGTGTCTCTTTAAAAAAAGTAAAGTAAAAAAAATACTGAAGTAATTATCAGTAACGTAACAGTAAATTTTAAAACTTTAGCTAATGTGATACAAACATTTTGGATAAATAGCACGTTAACCTGCCGCAGCCGTTGCTCAGATTTGGCGTTTTGCGGCTGTTGGCTTAGTTGCCCAAGCTCCTTCAAAACGATAAACCTACGTCCCATCGGTCTCACAAAAGAAGAACGATAGCTGGTGGTGGGGTGGGGTGACGGTACCGGGAACATTATCTACCATTCTTTGGGTCTCAATGAAAGGAAATTTAACTGCTAAAGCACGATTCCCAATCATGCATCCAGTTACAGCAAGAATTATTGCCATCTTTGGCGTACATGTTCGAGCTTTTTTCACGCATGAAATCTAGCAAGCCTTTATAACATTCTTGCTTAACTGATGAACATTTTCCATTTCTCATGGAATTAGCATCGGTATAAAACGTACGCCCAAACAACGAAGCAGTTGTAACAAATAAAAGGTGTCAAACATCTGGCAAAAAAGTGACTTTTTTAAAACCGTCGTTTTAAAGTTGTGAAAGCCAGTAAAATACACTTTTTTTTTATTTGTCTGTAATTCTGTTATTTTTCGCAAATCAGAACACGTTATTGTGCTTCCCGCATGTTTTAATGTCGAAGTGTGGCCACGAGTCCCCTGCGAGTTTGACAGACCTGCTCGAAATAATTGGAGAACCCACCGCTTCCCAACGCAAACTATTCCAAACACGCACTTCAGATGCCTTTTTCTAATGGCCCCAAGCATAACGTCGAGCATCCTGAATTAACGATAACCATAGATGATCCTTCACCATGATAAATACAGTTCAAGCAGCTTTTACAAGCAAGTGTGTAAATAGATTTCTTATCGCCGAAATTAAAGAGATGGCGAAGTTTAGCTTTTCCGAACGTCTGCAGTAAGTTAGCCAAAAGCAACCAGGTAAGTATTTTGTGAATTTTCTTTGCAGACTTTAAGTCTTCGAATATCTTTTTTAAGTATGGGGTCTAAACTTTGGAACCACATTCAACATGACGGTATGCAATCATGGGATGACAAGATGACCTTAGTCGAAAATAATTATGTGTAAAACTTCAATTAATTTGTGGTATGCAAGAAAAAAAAAACCCTCCTGAAAGGAATTGTAGAACCACAACTACAACAAAATACGAATTAGATTTAATTTTAGGTAATTATTTTTGATGATTTTGTGTGGAGACCGACATTTAGTCCTCCATATTAGAATCTAAGGCCTAAATATCGCTCTCCACACAAAACCATGTGATTTTGATTGTTTTTTAACCGAATTTTATTGTGAACAAGGAAAAAAAATTCCCAAAAATTAAATCTAATTCGCATTTTGTTGTACTTGTGGCTCTCCAACTCCATTCAGGAGGGATTTTTTTTTATCACTAATTATGTGTAGTTAGACAGACTTTGGTAGTCAATGCTGTAAAATTGGATTAAGGCATTCTCCATTTAAAGTTTAATTCGTAGGTAGGAATACGCCTACTGACAATGTTGCACACTTTTTAACGACGATCAGAAGCTGCCAATCGTTGGACTAGGAGTTGCAGTACTTAACGCAGTACATAATGATGTCGCATGATTCAAATATTCTGGGTAAAATTCCGAATGCAAGAGTATGTCGATTTTTTGCCTAAACACGAGAGTTTTTGCTGACTTTTAACTCATGAGTGCTCTGTGTTGGCGAATTATTAATATCCCGAGCCACGACGTGGGAGCACGGTTTATTTTTTGCCAACGAAATGCACGAGTAAGTTTAATGGAGCAAAAACTAGAGTGTACCAAAAAAGATCAATAACTCAAACCACAGGTGGGGTATTTAATCAGAGTATCTTGCCCGATTTTGAACAAATTAATGACAAATGTTCATGGGCATATTTTATTTATTTTTACGGTTTCTATTATTAATTTGCTACACTTGTGATGTTGTGTTAGAGAGTCTCCTAGTTTCTGCGCTGTTTCACTTTCGGTTTGCTATTAAGCTTCAGTTTTCAGATGTCTGTAGTTTGCGTCACTGTGGAAACGATCAGAAATTGTTTCTGAAGCTCTCCGATTCCCTTATTAATATAACAATAGTAACAATAATAGGTTTGTTGTAAAAGCAACCGGAATGGCAAATCCCTGATGGTCAATGACTACCATCTGGTGTTAAAACTAAAAAAAAAAAAAGAATTATAAATTACATAAGTTAAACAGTTTAAAAGTTTAAAACGAAGATGATGGCTCGGGTGTAGAGGAACGGTTGATGGTATTGGGTTGGGGTCGCGAATGCTTTACCACCAAGGTTAGACCTACCAGGGACACAATGGTCCCCAATGGCATCGCCAAACGTGAGGGACAAGTGTGAGAAATGCCGGGTATCAATGTCAATGTTAATTAAAAAAATAATGAAGCAGTGCAATGTAGTTTAAAGCTTGGCCAAAACCAATTATGGTTAGTCTTAATAAAGATAATAAAAATAATAATAATGCTAATAATAATAAAATTTCTTCCAATGAATACAAAGGCCAATTGGTACCCGCTAATAGCTAGCCTGACCAATAAAAATTTCCGACGCTATGGTTATAGAGTTTAAAATGTATAAAACTTATATTTATAATTGTTGTTTAACATTTTATTTATCTATTCTAGACTCTAAGTTTTGTGTCGGTGTTTGTTATTTATTTGTATTTATTTGATGGTCATATGTCAACTGTTGTATAACATCTGTCGAAGCAAACATGCATCTGGTTTGTTGCTATCATAGTTGGTAAGGTAACCAATATTGCCTGAGATAGCACGTCGGTCCTGTGGCTGACGTTACTATTTCTGATGGTGATTTAGTCAAGCTGCAATTTGCATTTGTTGGGTAGGCTAACTTTAGCTGAATGACTGACCAGAAAGCTTGATTGGACTTGATTACAAGTTGGTCATCCACAGACAGGAATCCGTATTAGCGTCACCTGTCGGCAAACATTTTAACACATTTGTAGGCTATCGTTGCTGAGGGACGCAGCTACAGAATTGTTGTAGCAAACGGATTTCCAGTTATTTCCACCGTTCCTTTTGTGTCTAACTGTCGAATTGATCCCAGGGAGTTTAGACAAAAGTATTCATTGCTGAATACACTGCTAAAATTCAGGGTAACGAATGGAACTCCCGTCTGTACTTTTACCCTATTACAGCATTGTGACTTATCGGGCCACAAATTCAGGTCTTCTACAGACCACACAGAAATCACAGAAATCTACATAATAAGGTCGTTGAAATAAGTATAAGTAAACAATTACTTTGATCGCTTTTCATTCTTCGTGAACGTGTTATGTCTTTGCTACGGTGCCTAACAATTTCGTCTAAAACGTTGATTGTTGATGGTTAAAATGAAATAATCCGTATTTCAGCTAAAGGCATATAGTTTCGAATTAAACTAAGCCATGTTGTTAATTTCAAGGCCCACTGGCCTCGAAATTTGCACCTAAACACGATGGAATGGCTTACTTATTTCAACACCACGCGTCTGAGCAACGAACTTAAACAAGCAACACAACATTATTAGCCAGTGCAATTTTGTTTCAAACAACGATGCTGGAAAATCACCGTAGTTAGCCAGTGCACGCAACAATTGGATTGAACAAACTTAATTCGATGAAAGCGTTTGTCGGAAATTGGGCACAAAATTGGGATTGAAGAAGCTTAATTCGGTGAAACATGGACATGAGCAACCAAACCCTGCCAATGTCGCAAACGGCACACATAAAAAGCCAATGAGTAAACAGAATACGCACGAGTATACATCAGTCGTACGTTGGATTTTATTGTCAATTTATTGGAAAATTAATTTTCCAATCGAGGATAGCTATACAGGATGCCCAGTAAAGCCTCTGTAGGCTACCCAAGTCTTCATTAGACCAAATGAATGCAATCGTTTCATTCGGGGACAATTTATCGTAAATCAAACCACAAGAGTGTAGGTTGTGGAACACTTTCAATCCGCTCAGGTTTTGTTAACCTACGTTAAAATATAAATAACAACAATAAAATTAAAGGCGCCTTTTCACCTTTTCAGCTCCTAGATGCAGCGCCGTAGAATTTTCGAGCAATTTAAAGCAAACAGCGGTAAATTAAAAACAAAGGAACAACACTTCGCAGTAGCGCTGCGAATTTTAATAACTAAAACGAGATCACGTGACCCACATCAGCCTACTGGATGACGGAGGAACCGGAAAGTGGATGCTGTATTTAGAATATGGGCAACGCCACCGAAATGTTGAACCGGCGCCTTTAAGCTTGATGTTTCGTGACTCATGTCACAAATTTCTGCCACTGTTTCAAAACAAACGGCAAAATATTCAAGATTTTGTGTAATAATTGTTATATTAGAATACTATTTTTAACTATCTCTATACAACTTAGCACCCAGTTTGATAAGGTTCTGTTTAGCCGAGCCTTCGCCTAGCGTTATCAAAACCCGGTGCTTTTGGTATATTTAGAGCAAGTTTGACAGAGATAAGTAAAAACAGGAATGCTTTCGAAAAAGTGGCCGGAATCATTGACAGCAGTGACGAAATATCAAGCTTAGCGTAAATGCCGTGAGGCCGGCCGTTTTGAAATGTGAAAAACATAATAATCAAACGAACGCAATATTTCAAAATTCAGCACAGGACACACTGAACTTCAAATGTTCGATGAACCAGAATTCAGTAGGTGGTGGAAATTTGTAGGTGGTCGTTCATCTTCTTTAGTCATCAATCCCAGGTATCAACAGTCCCCTTTCCTACATTAGGCTGGTTGTAGTTAGCAGCGTCGAAAAAGACGTCTTCTTAGAGCACTAGAGCTGTCCATAAAACACTTTGAAAGGCTGAGAATCCCCCCTCATGAATTTATTTCCGCCTTCCTTTCCCCCTCATACACCGCCTCATCCACCCATCACTCACTCTCCAAGTCAGTGAGAAATGGGAAAAGTGCAGTGGCTACCCTCCCAGCAGGCCTTGAGTTGGTCAGACTGAGAAGGCGCCGAATTCAAACATGAACTTTCCTGCTAAGAACCAGTAGCCTAATGTAGGAAAAGGAACGGCTAATCCGGAAGAGTGATGCTTGATGAATCGGATGAACGACCATCTAGAGTTTTCCACCATCTATACTTTGTTCCACATTATGTTTGCAGGCAACGGATTGTATGACGCCGCGTTTCCCTGCACAATACGAGTGCAAAAACACGTCGATAACTCACTTGTAGATTGCACACAGTTATTGTTAGAGTCTACGAGTGGGATATTTACGTGTTTTTTTTTTTTTTTTTTTTTTACTTATAGTAGAAGGAAACGTAGCGTCATACAGTCAGTTTCCTGCAAACATAATGTGGAACAAAGTATAGTGATTCCTGGTTCATCGAAAATTTGCACTAGTCTATTTCGTGCTGGGCTTTGAAATAGTGTTCGTTTCTTCACTATGAAAATCAAACTTATTTTATTATAATAATAATAAAAGACTTGATTGACAAAATAAAACGCAAAAGGGCAAGGAAAGGGTCCGGAGACCACTAACAACCATCCCCAATCAAAGGAAAGTGCCGCCATTCACAGAAGTCTGGTCGTCGAAGGATGGCTATATGAAACAATGTTTATTTAATAATTTTCTGAAAGTATGTTTTGATAAGGCTGAAACTGCCTCTTCACTAAGCGAATTAGTTCCATGCAGGAACAACCCTATTGCTGAAGGAAATTTTCTACAGTTTTTCTCATAGCTGGAATCATCAATTTAAAAGAATGGCCTGTAGTGGTTGGCTTAGTTTTCAACTTGAAAAAAAAAATCGAGAGGTGACATAATGTGTAGAATTTTGTACGTCAGAATACGATCCGCAATTAATCTGCACAGTTAATTAACCCAGCAAGTTTAGGGATTTAAGTCGTCCACAGTTTAACTTTCGTAGCCCTTACACAGCCTTTGTATATCTCCGCTGGACCGATTCGATCTGATCAATGTCCTTCAACAGGCACGGTGACAAACCTGGCTAGCATACTCAAGCACAGAAAATGGTTGTTCATATACGTTTTTTAGCGTATGTATACAAAACTTGAACGAATGAAAATGTTCCATCACCAGCGCTCCTGTGGTTTGTTTTAAGATAAATCTATGAAAGCACTTTTCGTCCCGCCTTAAACTGGCTACAATGACATAAAGAAGTTCTGATAAAGAAGAAACTTCTTTGGGAGCTTTCGTGTTTGAATGTTTAGCTAAGAGTCTAGAAAGTAAAAATACGAGCTATGTTGAAATGCCACACTATTTTACAGCTTCTAAGATTGCCTGGTGTAACTGCACCATACTAATAAAGGTCTAAAACTTTTAAGAAACCCACGTGACAGGAATTTTAGCGCTTTTCGCCAATCTGTGTTGCTATTGTTTTTAGCTTATGGAAGCTTCTTACGCCACTTCGTTTGAAAAACAAATTGCATTTTCGAAATGTCCATCCTCCCCCTTACCCTGACGCTCTCAAAATCCCCCATGCATTTGTGCACATTAGTTCCACGAAAACCCGGATTTACGGCGAGAATTTAAGCTCCCCAGCCTAAAAGGTTGGCCCCTTTTTGCATTTATTGGTTGTGCCTTTCTTTAAGCGTGGTATTCAAATTTTGTGTCGTGAATATAACTGCGCGGTTTACGATAGCCATTACAGCTGGGTGTGGAAAATTTGATTTCACTTTTAGCGTACATACAGTAAAAGTGAACGCAGGCCAAAAATAATGTTATGCTCCCGTGTCCAGTTAGGGTGTGAGCGTTTGCACAATGCAGTGTTACACGCTGAAGGTGGGATATTTGTTGGGATGGCTTATTGCGTAATTCCATATTGCGCGCAAACGTGGGTGAAAATGGACGGTGTCTTTTACGTTTGGTGCTAAGTTAGTGCTAGGTGCTTAGTAAACAAATCCTCGCTCCCATCTTATATTGCTTCGTCACTGAGAGCACGAAAGTTCCGTTGTTCACTTCGAGTTTGTTGTAGTTTCGGACACTTCAGTAGCAGCCTACCACCTTCGTCTGCATACCGAATGACAGAAACGAAATTGTGCTACAAAGAGTCTGGGGATCTTTCACTCGGGGGCGCGGACTTGTATAGACACGGGGTTACGTTAATTCCGGGACTTTGTTAAATACTGACCCGCAAGTGGGAGTTACAGTAACTCCGGTTTCTTAATTTACTTTAAAAGTGTTTGAATTAATTCGGAATGGTGGTGAACGGGGAGTTACCCTAACTATTGTATAATTTGGCGATAATATGATTGCGGTTTCTGCTGTTATATGTATAGCCGCAGCGAGTGCGGCAGCACGAGCGAGGCAGAGTTGTTATTTATGGTAATTCTGGTTCCCTTGAAGGCGTCCGTACTTCAGAAAAATCAAGAGTTACGGCAACTACCGTGTTACCACGATTCCGGGTTATTTCAGACACTTTTAAAGCAAATTAAGAATCCGGAGTTACTGTAATTCCTGGTCCCATATACGGGTCAGCATATAAGAAAATCCCAGAATTAACGTAACTCCGTGTCGATACAATTCTGGCGCCCCTTTCACTCTCCTCATATCGAGTGACATATGTGGTTTGTGGGGTGTGTCATCCTCTAAGGAGGCACACTTCTGCGATGTACTTATACGTGCCACTAGGGCATCTGTCATCAGGTTAGATAGTATACAAGCCCTCAGAGGGTGCATACTCCATGACGGAATAAAGGTATATAAGGCTGCACCGCCATTGGGCGGATTCAGCTTCCGGTATCACTTAAACCCTGTCTGTTATGACCCACACCGCAATTTAGTAGTAACATAGCAGTATGCAAGGTATATTAACCCTAGAAAGACCATACAATTGACCCTGAAATATGTTGGCCGATTTTCAGCGTAGTTCCAATTTTTTTTAACGTCCCATGCACGTGGGTTACGGGCGGGATTCGAACCGGCGCCCATTCAGTTTGGATTGAACATGACGGGAAACCAAATGGGCTAGGGAAGGGTTAAATAAATACTGATGCAAACCTATTCACATTGCCTTTTGCGGACTTGAATGACAGACTGCCTGACCACAGTAGTAAGGGTCAGCAGTTTGGTTAGCCTACTGTATGATATATTTGGTGTCTTTTTTTTTCCTACGAATAAAAATAGTTTCGGTGGTGCAATTAGCTGCGGATTGGTGTGTTTTGTTGTAACAAGGGTTCAATTTCAGGAGAGAATTTGGGGCGAAAAAAAGCGAGTTTCTATCTAAAAAAAAAATTCAGCACAAAAAATTCATAGATGTTTTTTCTAAGTCCTGGAAGTTATTTTGTAATACAATAATAATAAAAAATGTGTTGCTGGAGCGACAAGACTGACAAGGATCCGGGAGGTCGCTAACTGCCAGCCTAAGGGCACGTTTAGGGCGCGTTTATGCAGCGACTCGCCTTTGCATTCTCGCAGCTAGAACTCAATCGCCATGGCAAAGGTGACATTGCCATGGTAACAACGCTAAATGGATTAGCTAAATCCGACATCGTTTGAGTAAATACGTGCAGTCTTATAATCCGTGCCAATAATATAAAGAATTCCTCATGACGAAACAATTTTCCCAAACGCCTCTGAACTCACGTTATTTGTTGTTTTCGTTGTGAGGCGGCAGACATAAAACCGCCGCCATGTTGGAATTTGAGGTGATTTCTAGCTTCTAGCTGCGAGAATGCAAAAGCGAGTGGTTGC
>JAHWFP010148475.1:0-13186 GCA_023313725.1 Lithobius niger
GATTATTAATATATTATGTCTTCCTTGTTAACTTTCGGCTATTTTTTTTTTTTTTTTTTTTTTTTTTTTTGTGCTTTACAAATTTGCTATTCCTGCAACCGCAATCATGTAATGCCAACCTTTGGCGCTTTGATTTTGTTTATTAAAGTTAAGTTACCTTGATTTTAGTTTGGTAGAGAAATGTTTAAATTCATGCTCTTTTCAAACTCACTAGAATTACTTTCCGGCTGCAATTTAATAGTGCTTTTCATTTTAAAATAATTTTTTTTTGAAATTAACGTTAAAACCAAAAATGGCTAACTTAGTCGAAGTTATAGAGAACATCCAAAATAAGGATTTAAAGAAGGCTTGTTTAACCTTAGGTCTGACAGTCAGTGAAAAACGTCACGAGTCAACTGACATTTTAGATCATGCTGTTTCTGATAATTAATATTACGAGAGATCAGCCATGGAGAAGCATGATTTGGCCATTATGACTAAGAACGAACTTGCATTAAAAGAAAATGAACAGTTTTTAAACGTGGAAGAGCTTAAAGTTAAAGCCCTAGAATTAGCTGAGGCCGAGAAAAAATGGGCTTACAAGTTGCTAATGAAAGGCACAAGTGCACAAATTAGTGATGCCGCTAGTGCACAAGAGCTTAGACGACCAAAAAGCGAAGTTGCCTTATACACCTTCCACACTGGGAACCGAGAAAAGTCCGGAACCGTCCCAGGCCTGCCCTGGACCCGAGACTGACCTTTCCGCACTCGATTCTGACTTGGGTCCGGACCCGACCCCGACTTTCAAGTCCTGCTCGATGTCTGGACTTGAGATGCCGACCACGACCCCATGTATCAATGTGGAAAGGGTCGAAGCGTGGGCCCGTTCTTTAGGGAAACGTTTTGACGATTGAGCGCTGATAAACAATAGCGAGATAATGGAAAGCAGGAGGAGGGGGTGGGAGAAGGAGGGGAAAAGGAATAGCGATAGCGCCGAACATGTCGTAGAGAGAGAAAGATTAACTAAAGTCCGGACCTTGGACGCGATGTCGGAGTTGGAGTGGAAGGGGGTAAGGAAGGAAGTGTGTTGGATTTTGCCTGTGGGTACAAGTCGAGGCCTGGACCCCGAACACCATGTTTGGGGTCCAGTGTAGAAGCGGCTTAGCTGAAAAGCATACAGAATTTGCTACTAAGGTAAGAGCCACTAATGGTGACACAAACACAAACCCTGTTAATGCTTTGCTAAATCCGAATCCAGTAAATTTTCTGATATAAATCCAGTAAATTTCCAAACCTGGTAAAATTCCTGATGTAGTAAGATTAGTGAACAAATGTGGTCCTAAATTGGAAATCAACTCATTTTTAAAGATCTTTGATTGCACAACGCAAACACGAAGAATTTTCAAGATGGAAAGGGTGGTTGGTTTACAGACACTTATGGGCGAAATTTTGGTTAAAGTTTGTGATCAATGAGTGCCACAGAAATGCACGTTTACGATTTAGTCAAAATTAATTACTAGACAAATTTGCGAAAACGAAAGAGTCCATACAATCCCAGTTTTGTGCTCTGGAAAAGATCCTGAGTAGTTGTATCATGAACAGGCCTTGAGTTCAAAACTCTCTTTTCTCGATGGTTGTCACTAGCTATTATTAATGGAAATTACGATAAACTAGTTAATTTGTTCTTGCTACAACAATTCGTAAAGTCGTGCCCAGTGGGTATTCACAAGTGGTTGCCAAATCAGGTTAAAACTGGAACGTTATCTGAAGCAGCCAAGTTCTGTGACGATTGGATGACACGTAACAAACAGATTGCGGTTGATATCACTCTCAAACTGGGCAAAGTGCAACTGTTGCACACCCAGGTAGTCAGGTTTCTAAAGCCTTCTCCAACAAGAAGAATGGTAATAAAAACCATCAGACTGCAGCTAACCGACTGGTACTGTAGAAACCAAAACAGACACCGCTAAAAGTGATTCTGTCAGTAGCAACAACTCATAAAGTGTTCAACAGGCCTTGTAAGCCTAGACGAATGATGGAACATGTTTTTTTTTAATAAAAAGCCAAACCATCGCATCCGTGATGTCGTGCACGTCTCACACAAAAGTCAGCTAGTGCTGAACCCCAGTCAAGTGTTAATTTTGTAGTTAATAGCCCTCCTGAAATAATTCTTTCTAAACACATCCATGGATGAACTGTAAATGGTGCTAGTGTTTAGTGTTAAGAGACACTGGGTCAACCCACGATGTCATTTTTCGTGATCTTCTTAAACCAGATCAATTCACGCATGAATACACTCACTGCCGCAACGCTCTAACTGAGCAAACTGCAGTGCATGCAATTGCTAAAGTCGATGTGCTGACGCCATTCAGGCCTTTAACGACAGTCGTTGGTCATTGACCATATGGAACCACATTTCAAAATGTTGCTTGGTATCCCTTCCCAGACTATTCTGGAAGAAAGTGGCTTAACTTTGGCCCCTTTTTCAAACGCAGTCATTCGTTCTCAAACTTTTGTTGACCAGTAACTCTCAATTATTAAACCTAGTTATCGCAAGATCGATTCCTGTAGTGAAGAGTCAGACAGTGAAGCTGATGATCGTGAGACCACTCCACCTAAACCACCTAAAGTGACGGGAGGTTTTATCAATCCTAAATAGATAGTTTAGACTTAGCAATTTGAGGTCCTCAAACAGAACAAATTTCACAGGTGTTAAATATTGATAAAACCAAGTTTGCTAAGTTACAAACTGAGTGTCCAACCTTCAAAAGTTGTTGGAAAACTGAGCTCTCGCTGGACCAGCAAGATGAAAACAAGAGGTTTTATGTTGGAAAGTTTTGCTTTTCAGAAAGCCCTTTCGTGCTTTAGATAAGCCGCTAATTGAGAGGCAACTTGTGCTACCTAAAGAGTGCCGGCATTTTGTTTTAAACAATGCGCATGCAAATGCATAGGCTGGCCATTTGGGCAGACCAAAAACAAGGATCGTGTTTTAACAAACTTCTATTGGGCACACTGTTTCATAGATGTATGTCCAAACGTGTCTTACTTGGCAAAACAGGTCAAAAATGTGTTGCATCCATGATGTTATTGCCCATGGACGGTGAACTTGTTAATCTGTACATTGTGGATATTGTGGGCCCATCAAATCTACTAGTAAGGCAGGATACAAATACATTTTGTCGTTACTTGATCCTGCAAAAAAAAATTCCTGAGGCTGTTCTTTTAAACGAGGATAATAGCCAAAGTGTTGTCGATGACCTTTTAGAAATATTTTTAAGTCTAGGCTTTCCTGCAGAGCTACAGTCTGATTTACATTCGTGTTTCGTCTCAGAACATACAACTTTATTCCTGGGAAAATGTGAGATCAAATGCGTTAACTCAAAGTGTTAATCATCCCCAATCAAACAGTGTGGAACGTCTGCATCGTATGCTCAAAGCTGTGCTAAGAGATGTCTGCCACGAGCATCCTGAAGATTGGGAATGTTGTTTATCAGGCACCATGTTTGCCCTGCATACTGCTCTTCACGAGAGCACTGGCTTCACACCTGCAGAGCTAGTATACAGCCGTTAATATAAAAGGCCGACTTGACTTAGTCAAGAGTCAGTGGACAGAACTGGACGTTCATCCTACTGTACTGGAGTAGGATTTTCTACAGCGTTTTAAGTATTCCCGATAGTTGTCACAAGAAAACATTCTCAAAAATCAAATTAAGAATAAATCGTACTGTGATGGCAAGGCAGTTGAATGCAAGTTCAAGGAGGGCTGTAAAGTGCTTATTCTTAAAGCTTCCAGAACCAATAAATTGGATATTTTTTCGGATGGCCCCTGTGAAGTATTGAAACGAATTTCTGATTCAAATTATCTTGTTAAGAAATCAAAAGGAGACCATTTATCATGAAAACCTTCTGAAGCCATATCTGCCTAGAGAAGGACCAACTAATTTTTCTCTTTCTGAAGAGCGTGAGTTAGCTCACAAGGATTTCATTTGGACTGGTCAGCCAGGTTACAGTTGTTTTTAGCAAGGAGGGTATGTCACTTTTTAAAAAAGTAAATGATTTGATGGATGCTTGACGAAGTGACTGACTTCTTGTATTTGATAAAGTCAGTGGTGTATTTTCAACTTTCCTGATCGTACCGACTAAGTCAGTCATGACGTTGAACTCATCAATTCAGAGGAGGAACCATCTAAGTACTATCGCCATGTGAAGTATGAACGCAATTTAATTATCGCAGAGATAAGGGTGCATGCTTGATCTACGGACGGCCAATGTTTATTGTTCAAAAGGAAGCATAAGCCCTCGTACAGTAGCCGGCTATCCAGAGTTGAACAATAATATGGCAACAATGGATTATCCCATTCCCAATAATGAAGAACATTTCGATTTTTGATCTTAATCATGGATTTTAGCAGGTTCGCCTAAAGCCAAGGGCTTCTCAAGCCGCTACAGTCACAATCCATATTGGAAAGTTTGCACTGCTCATCATAAATATAGCATGAAGAATGTGCCATTTTGTTTCCAAAAGCTTATGGATAGTGTCACTTGTGGTATGGACGAGTTCGTTACTACTTTTCACGATGAAATGGCTGTTGGTGCCTTAACGTGGCCACAGCATCTTGAAAATGTCTTAACTCTCTTCTCTGCCGGGCTTACGGTTAACGCTAAAAAGTCGCTAGTTGCTTGCAGCAAAGCCACCTTGTTAGGTCATGAAGTTGGTAACGTGTCTAGAACCCCTTCAGAGGTAAAGGTTATGGCTGTGCAAAAATTCGCATGACCAAAGGTTATGGCTGTGCATGAATTCGTATTCATTCTTTTCTCGGTTTAGTAGGCTACCACTATTCCCACATTTGTTCTTGTTTAACTGACTCCTTGAAAAAGGAAGCTCCAGACTCAATTGTGTGGGACGAGTCAAAACAAGTTGCTTTTGACACTTTGAAACACATTCTGGTGACTTTTTGAGTCCTTAGAGCTCCTGACTTCAGTCTAACTATTATTTTACAGTGTGACTGTTCCGAAAGTGATATGGGTGTCATTTTGTCACCAGTGTTCGATGGGAAGAACACCCCTGCTTGTATGTTTCACGCAATCCAGCAGCACGTGAACAAAACTATGGAATGACAGGGAAGAAATGTGCATGTTTGGTCTGGGCCGTTGCAAAACTCCGTCCTGGTATTTATGGTACCAAGTTCTTCGTCGAATCAGACCATAACCCATTGCATTGGTTAAAGCAGATGTCTGGCAGAAATCCCAACTGCTTCACTGGAGTCTTACTCTTCAAGACTATGACTACTCAGTGAGATACAAAGCTGGTAAATTACATTTAAATGCCGACACTAAGACGATATTTTGTTTAACGTAAAATTGTTGAACATTTTAATTTTCGGTAAAATTTACTTGGAAATAATTCATTTTTTTTATTGATTTAAATTTTGTTAAGAGGCACGTTGAGAGGGAACCTCACTCAAAGAAACTCTAAGCTCTTCCCGGTTAGGCATTTTGCACCTAAATTTCAAGAGCTAATGTTATTTTCTACTTGTAGTCAACACCGTTTCCCTGTAGACGTCAAGATTTAAATCGACTTGATTTAAAACTATTTATTATAAATATTCTATGGGAGCACTCGGACCTGATTTGTCCCTCTTCAAGTTTGATGAAACACGTTCTTTAAAAAAGTATGTCTGTCTATCTCTTGGTGCTAAAGATTAACCTTGTCTTTAAATCGTTGTGGGATCTAAGCGACAAACACCTTCAACAGTGTATATTTTTTTATGCAAGTTTACGGGTTATATCCTTAAACATCTTAGCATTTATCTCCTGTAAAACCAAGTTGCCTGGTGACCTTCAACCATTCTAGTGGTTAATTTGTTAACAGTAAATAGAGCTTACTTTTTCTCCATGCACTCACTGCACCCCTCATTCTGACATTTATTGCAATGCTAGATCCTAGGGAGTGG
This sequence comes from Lithobius niger, assembly GCA_023313725.1. Taxonomy (NCBI): domain Eukaryota; kingdom Metazoa; phylum Arthropoda; class Chilopoda; order Lithobiomorpha; family Lithobiidae; genus Lithobius; species Lithobius niger. The sequence goes on from JAHWFP010148475.1 coordinate 5,934, forward strand.
CCTCGAGATCTTTTCCGAAGTTTCCCTAGACAAAATGATAACATTCTGTGCACGGCTTACGAGTTAGAGTATTAAATGGTGAGAAAGTATCATTTCCTTGTTAACGGTTACAAAACCGTGATTTGTAATCTTATTAATTAAATTCAAACATTGGAGTACGAAAATCCTGCATAGGCAGTGCGGATCGCTACAAGTTTAATTTCTAGTAACTAGCGTTTTCTATTTTCATGTAATTTACTTACATTAATTTAAAACCTGTGCCAAAATAAACGTTTTATTTTATGTGTGTGCAGCATACTTTTAAACTTGTATACAGATCCTGGGGTAGGACAAAGTATCCCAAAAACTACTTCTCATCTTTAGGTAAAATGGAAGATGATAATTAAAAATGGAGTTCTATTACTCAATTGTATTCGCTGATGCATTAATATAGGTTGTTTTTGCACTTGATTACATAGCTTGGCAGCTAAGTTCTTCGCATATCCTGTGTGCACTATTTTTTTTTTGTTTTAGGCATTTTATTTGGAATTCAATGGAACCCAACTAAAATCTGCAACTTTCACAAAATGGACCAAATATACCAGGACTTTCAGTCAACTTATGATAATGTTTTTTCCTTCCATTCTGCGCAAACAGAATTCCAGAAACTCATCTCTTTCTTTTTTAATGTTACATAATTTTTATGATGTAAATATTCAAGTTTTATTCGGCATAAAGCCACCCCAGCTTAGTTGTGTTGTAGGGAGTAATGGGCTGCTAAAGCACATAACCTTACTACGATGTATACATGTTGAAATGCACATGCTCGACATTTTTTATTTCTAACTGTTGTGACAATTCCAGTTGTTTATGAAAAATTCAAACAACCTTATTTATCTGCGGCTGCAAATAATAACATTAAAACCTTAAATGCGTTATAGCATTCACATAGCTGTATTATTTAAACTTTTATTTTATGCACTGAAGCATTTTAACTTTAAAATTCTTCTCATGAACCCTACCTGGCCTTGTGATTTTTTTACCGTATTTTACAGGACATTTTCGTTTTTTACCTGTTTATTTTCAGAGATCTCTTACAAACTCCGACCTGTTGTAACATCCATAGACTCAAACGGCTTATCGTCCTATTAAACTTGCAATTTGTAAATACAGTCAGTTTATTTTAAAATCCGTTAACTTCCACAAGGCATTTAAAATTTCCATTGAGTTCAACTTTGCTGGCATTTGTTTTCCCAAGCCTTGTCTCCTTCTAGCTCTGCTCTACATTTCGACCGGCTCTAAGCCAATCAGATTGCAGTGTTTCAATGTTTAATTCCCTCAGCCTATCCTGAGAGCCTCTTTCCTTCACCTGTCCGAGCTTTCGTTCCCAGCCCCCTGAGTGACAGTTACCATAGCAACCAAGCTCCTCCCAGCCCCTATTGTTCCTCTGGCCCTCAGCCAGTCAGGCAACCGTATCTCTCTCGACCGTCCGCGCTAGCCACCCAACCTGCTATAAAACCCGGCAAAGCTCTAGCCTCGTTAGCTTAGCTCACTGCTTCAAAACTGACAGTTACAACGCCAGTCCGGAGAGGAGTTGTTATGTCTGAATGTTGCCATGCTGGGCAATGGTAGTGGTTCGTATTTGCAAATAGTTTATAACCTGAAAGTATTTATTTTTTAACTCATTCAAAATTTATAGTTTGACTTAGAGTTTGACTTAGGCTTTGATTCGCAATTTATGGGGTCATCTGCCATCGGCAATTTTAGAATTAGTCGCCCCATAAACTTGAGGGTTCACGTTCCCTTTCTAAAAACCAGCTTTCACTTCCTATTTTTGTTAACCACCGTGTTAATCTAAAATTATTTAAAAGATCACCTAGATCAAGCAGACTCCTCCTTAGGTTTGGTACTGAACTAACTAGATTGATTCAAATGTGATTGATTGTTTGCAAGTGCTAGGTGCATTTCTTACAGATTGACTATTTTACTAAATGTAAGGCATTTTGTTGTAACAGATTTTGTTGTAGAACAACAAATGAGGACTTAATGTAGTTCGTATTGCCGAATTTTATGTAAATTCAAAGTGTTGCTTTTTAATTCAAAAGCCGTCATGTAAACTAGTTGAACAAAATGTTAAGTATATTCTATTCTGAACTGCCTTATTAAAAACCCGGAGTTTTGAATTCCAGTTAGTCTTATAATTGCTAGTTTAAAGTTAGAACAATTATTTTAACTTAAAAACTCAGGTCGCAATTAATTCACACCCACCTGGTGGCAGCGATATGATTGATTAATTTTACTTAAACCTATTAGTTAGGTTTTACTTAAACCTATTAGTGCTCTATTTCTTATCCGGGGCAGTAGAAAATGCTATGTTTACCTCAAAAGTACACAGCCACTTCAAACTAATTTTAACAACCGCAAGAGTTCTACCAGATGTTGGTGAATGCTACAAGCACCTCACCATCATAGCATCCATGCTACTGGTGGCGGGGGGTTCGGGAGAGGGGAGCGAGTGGAGAATTCATGTCATCAGCCGGAATACAGTACAAAATAACCATTGCATCAATTTGTAATGCAGTATGAAATAACCATTGCAGTAGGAAATACCCACTGCAGTACGAAATAACGACATGCAGTATGAACTAACCACTGCATCAATTTAAACCAGATTTACTCACAAGTAATTTCAAGCGGGAACATCTGCCGCATCATTAGTAAATATCAAAATGGATGCAATGCGTTCTGAAATTTCTGCCAGCATTAATTCTCAACAGGACTCTAAATTTGATGCTTTCCAAAAAAAATTCAAATTCAAAATCGCGGGAGCTTTTATGCTCAAAAACCAAAGTCGGAAAACCACTCGTCGGAACCGCATTCAAAGCCCTCTAGAGACGTGCTAGGAAAGCAAATCAACTAATATGCCATGACGCAACAAAAAAGATGAGCCATAACGCTGTCACCAATGCAACACGGGTTGTTTACACTCACACACAACTGCCTGTGCCCGATATATCGTTTCAACATTAATATTTCTTATATATGTTTATGCGTCTTTAATATGTTGGGGGATTAATAATCGCTTCGCTTCATTTTGTCCACTGTGTAACTGATGATGCTCTAGTTTAAACTCTTAAAATATTTTGTGAGTAAATTTACAGCCATAAGGTCGTGTTTATGCAACGATTCGTTTTGCATACTTGCAGATAGAATTTGGTTGCTAGTGGCGATGTGATGGCGAAGGTTAATTGCAGTGGTAACAACACTACCAGAAGTTACCTATAAAATTATTTGGGTAAAAGCTTGCAGTCGTATAAGGGGAGTTAGAAGACGTCACTGCTAAACTTGGATAACCAAGATAACTGTGTGATGAGGAATCTTAGTCATCATGGCGACTACCTTGCCTAGCTTAATGGTACAACTTTTCAAGAGCCTATACCATGTTCTGTTCTTTCCAAGCAATAATAACTATAGTGGCTAGCTAGAAATCATCTGAAATTCTCCACATTGCGATGGGTTAGTCTTCACTGGCTTGCAACGAAATCAGCCATGAGAATTCAGAAGCAAATCAGAAAGCTGTTTTGTCAGGAAGATTTCTTTACCTTATTGTCACGGATTATACAATAAGGTAAAGAAATCTTCCTGACCAAACAACTTTCTGATTTGCTTCTGAATTCTCATGACTGATTTCGTTGGGAGCCGGAGAAGACTATTCCAATTCTTCGCAATGTGGAGAATTCCAGATAATTTCTAGCCACTATAGTTCTTATTGCTTATTATTGTAATTGCTTGTATTCTAGGCACGGATAGTTGCTGTGATGACTAAGATTCCTGATCCCCACAGTAATCTGGTTGTCTGCAGCGAAAAGGCAACATTTGAGATAATCTGCCAAGTTTAGCAGTGACGTTTTAACTTCCCATAATAATCACTGGATGCTCATGTAAAGCCAATCCCTGAAACTAATTAATCTGTTCACATTTTTAAAAATCTTTTTAAAAATTTCAAAATCACACGCGTACACAAATAATGGCTGCCATTAGGTTCAAATTAATACTGTATAAAATGCTGTATAAACTGTTTTCAGTTTTTTCATTTGCCAAAATTTCAATTATTAACTATAAGTGTTTGTTCTTAAACCCAGGGTGTGTTTTAAAAACAATTCATGCTATTTACCTTCCATAGCCCAGTGAGAAGACATATTCCAGCAATCGTGTATACTATGGCGAATACGGCAAGAACAACACCCAAGTAAGTGATCAGGGTGACGTGAATTACGTTCAGTACATCATCAATGTTACGGTCTGGATCCGCCAATTCATCGTAACTTAAATCTATGCATTTAACAAAGACAAGAAACAAATAAATCTGACCCTTGTTCAGTAAGATGATTTAAAACTAATACTAATATTTCCCAATGTGACTAAACAAGATGAAAATTGAGTTCATTCAAAGTAAAAACAACAAATTTAGCAAATTTGTCTATTATTTCACAGGCGAAATTTTTGTGGTTGAATACGCGATGATGAATCCATCATGAAGGATTATCTAATTTTATCGATATCAAAGGAGTGATATCAACACACCAAAACATTCGCCAGGTTATCGCACCGCTTAATAATTCGAAGGTTAAATGAAAACTAAAACATTGCTAATTTCGGTAGCAATGTTCAAGTTTTCATTTAAAGTCCAAAGTATTATTCGGTATGATTAAGTTGGCGAATGTTTTGGTGTTTTGGCGTTTTGAAGGGCCGAACTATTCGGAACTTGGCGGCTCCCTTTACCAGTTTTGGTTTTTGATATCATATCAGTCCTTTTTTTTTAATTGTGTATTAGACTCAACTATGCTACTGTGCAGATGTCTAATAACGTGGCATGTCAACAAGAAATTGGTTTTCAACAATTTGCTACTACCCTTTGCCTATAGGTCGATCCATTCTCAACTTGTCACCTCTTTATAGGTTTTTGGTTTGGTTTTAATTTTGTTGTAATTTGTTTTATTTCGTTAGTTTTGGTGTGTTGATATCACTCCTTTGAAGGGCCGAACCATTCTCAACTTGATGGCCTCTTCACCAGTTTTTGCCGTTGTTTATTTTGCTTTGTTTTTAGAGATGGTTTATTTTTCGTGAATTGGACGTGAATACAATTTCTTTGGCAACGTTGTTTAGATTCATCGTGCTACACTAGTGTGTGTCTACGCACGCACTTCAGTATACACGTTGTCATTGTCCGAACTTTGGCCGTTCAATGAGAGACGATGCCGACAATACTAACAATGGTTATAACAATATTTTCGTATTTATGCGCCATCCCACGCCATCCTCGTTATACTCCAAACCATAAAAGGTACGCAGTTCGAATCGTACTGTAGCCATTCGTCCAATTTCATAGCTGGAAGCCTTCCCGTTATCTCGGTATCGATGAATAATCACCCTATGGAAATTAACATGGGGATGAGCGTACTAGAATTAGTTAGCTGGTGTAGCTAGTTACACATTTTCAACGTTATTGAGGGTCAGATTTTGCATTGAAAGCAGCCTAGCTGGCATTCCTACACGAATTAATTTTTGTCAGGTGGGTCATTGCTCTTGATTTCAACACAATTAGCTTTTGTACCGCATTATTATTTTTCCTCAAGTACCTGAAATGTGCCCAACTATGCTTCAAGAGATAAGACAATGACGCTATGGCGCCGCACTACAATTGTTTACAATCTCGACAATTGAATTGATGTGATGTTTGTTGTGATGATTGTGGCCTAACTTGGCGAGGCACACGTCTAGACATAAAATGGTAAGGAGAACGAACGGCAAGGTCACTTACTCGAGTCCAAAACAATGGGTATTTAATAGTCACTGGGTAGTAGTTACCGGAAGATCAAGCACAAAAGCTGGTTGCTTCAAAAAAAGTCTGAGGCATGATTTTTTTCAACAGAGTGATGAAACATTCCACCGTATGCGCACTCTCAGTCGTCTCAGGTAAGGAATTCCAAGGGTGAACCACCCTCACAGCAAAAAAATTCCTCCTAGAATCAAGGTGTGCCAATGCCACCGCCAATTTCAACGAGTGACCCATGGTGATTTCGGTGGAGCAAGGGTCGAAGAAAGGCATATCAACTGCCATGAAACCTCTAACGATATTAAAAGTCAAACGTAAGTCTGTGCGCAGTTTACACTGTTCGAGTGACTCTCGCTCAGTGCAGACGTACGCCATAAGGGAGGTCTTTCAGGCCAAGAATTTGTTTTGTGAAGCGACGTTGCATCGATTCAACAAGGTCAATTTCCTTCAACAGATAAGGCGACCAGACCTGGTTCTCAAACCTGGCTCTCAGAGACCCTAAAAGCCCAAGTCCTAACCAGTAGGTTTCCCGACTTGAAGCAGCGTTCAACAATTACCAAACGCTTATACGCTTTTGCAACAATTAGGCTGCAATGCCTGGACGATTTAATGTCGGCTGTAAGATGAACGTCGAGGTTATCAAGCCATCATCAATTAATCCATAAATCCCGCAGTACTAATACAAAGCCAGTAACTAGCGGTTTGTCTCAAAGATGTCTGCTGCTGTACTTATTGTATTTAACTGACCTTGTATTTGATACTCAAATTACGTGAATGCCCACAATTTCTGATGTCGAATTATATAAACACATCGTAACATATGACGACGATTTAGAATTGTCGTCGTGTGCCCTAAAATCCATTGTTTGCTGGTCTGATGGGAGACATCATTTTTGACTTCTCTGTTTATGTTCGACCGATTCTTGAATTTGTGAGCCCAGTCTGGTTCCCTCGCCCCATGGAGGACATTGGGTCAGTGCAGCGATTGTTCATTAAGTATTTCCCTGTTCTTAATGATGAAGGTTACAGTGACCAGCTTAAGTTCTTTAAATGCAAACACCCTTGAATTGTGCAGATTAAGCACAGACCTCATTCACACTTTTAATCTTTTAAACAAAATGTGAGACTTCTGACTGGAACTTCTTTTTTAACCATATGGTAGATGGTAGGACGAGGGGACATTCCTTAAAATTAACAGTACAACCTTGTTTATGAGACTGTGATACATTTTTCTATACAAATCGTGGGGGTTAAAGTTTGGAATGGCCTACCAACTGATGTTGTCATTGCTCCTACTTTGGTAGGTTCAAAGCAAGATCGACCAAATCTAATCTTGAAAAGCACATAAGGTGGGCTTAGCTGGATATCGTGAATTTTTTCTTTATTATTTGTGTTCAGTGCTCTGAGTTATGTTTGTATTTTGGTTTTTATTTGACAA
>JAHWFP010148504.1:761-16553 GCA_023313725.1 Lithobius niger
AAACCATTTTTAGCCGGCCTGGTCGGCAAAATGTTCTTTCTTTATGCAATATCTAAAAGTGCAATATCTGTCAATTTTTTGCATTGACAGGGCGACCTCGTCAAATTTGGTGGTGGGCACCTTTGAGCGAGTCCCTGGGGTACTGTTGGAGGCGGCTGTTGGCGTGGTGGTTGCATGAAGTGTTGTAGTGCATTTTATAGGGATTTCATGGTTACCACAATTCAGATGTTAAGGTAAGAAAAAAAGGGTCATACCCTCGATTTTCCCCTGTTCTTTGGAGTGATGGGTTGGAGAACATCTTCCTCTTCTTTTTTTCAGGTTGTGGAAGAGAAGAACTTTGGATGGTGGGTTTGATCGTCTTGGTTACGGGTGCAGATTGACAAGTCTTCTTAATTTTTCGTCTTCCTCTTGTGTAGTGGGTGGAACGGGTGCTGGCCGAAAAATTTAATAATAATAATAATAATATATAGGTTTGTTGCAAACGCAACCGGAATGACAAGGACCTGGAGGTCACAAACTGCCATCCGAATTTAAAACTAAAAAAATAAGTATAGATTACAACAACAACTAAAAAAAAAAAGTTTAAAAGATTAAAAAAAAAGACGACAGCTCGGCTGCAGAGGAAGGAGGACGGGTTTATGGTATTGGGTTGGGGTCACGAATGCCTTACCACCAAGGTTAGACCTACCAGAAACACAATGGTCCCCGATGGCATCGCCAGACGTGAGGGACCCGTAGTTGGGGTGAGGGGGGGGGGAGAAGCCAGCTATGATGTCAATGTTTCAATAAAAAATAATAAAATAATGCGTCGTAGTTTAAAGCTTGGCCAAAACCAATTGTCAATCATAAAAAAATATAATAAAAACAATAATAAAATTTCATGCAATGGTTGCAAAAGTCAACTGGTGTCCGCTAATACCTAGCCTGGTAAAATATTTAAGAATAAAGAATAAAAAGAATTTTAGGTTTGTGCATACAGACCTCAGGGCACTATCAACATCATGGGCATTTCACAACCAAATCTCCTTCCGGAAATCCTCCAAGCTGCATCATGGAGAAGTCCAACAGTCTTTACAAGCCACTACTTCAGGGATATGTCAAGACAGGAAAATGGGCTACACTGTGTGGGATTCATAGTTGCAGCCACATGTGTCGTCCAACCTCCTTAAGCAAAACGAAGACCTCCAGAAGACGGAAGCAAGACCTCATTTCTAAAAAAAAACTGCAAAAATAAAGGAGCATCCAGGAACTGAATGCAAGAACTTTACAGGTAGAATATATTTCCGGTAAGGCAATAGAAACCAATTTTGACTGCCAGAAAAATTCGGGGTTTTTCCCCTTTTTTTTGTGTCACGAGATTTTTAGATTCCTCTACCCAAGTACTAACTGAAACCAAAGGGACACATTGGTTGCCAGATGTGAAATAAATTTCCATTCTTTACAGCTCCCCTAATCCATTAAAAGGGAAAGTGAGTATTTTACTGTGAAAAATTTACTACTTTTTTTGCTTGGAAAGCAGTTCACACCAGGCAAAATTTGAATTCATATATGCTAATGTTTCAGTCAGATAAGCCTTGGCCTATGAAAAATTGAACTAGTGCAAGTCTTTTTGCTGTTTGTTCATCATAGCTCCTTTCATCTTGTAGGAAAGATGTGCTCGGATGTCAGAAACTCAAGGTGAGGCCAGTGACAAATACGGAACATCTAGTAGACTTTGTGTTGAGATGGCTAAGTGAGACGATAAACCTTGACACACTGGTGGCAACAATCCACAAACTGACTACATCAGAAGTGAAATGTGAGTTAATAAAGGACAATTCAGACTCAACTCAGAAAGAAGTGAAACCCTTATAACTCTTCTTGGTTAAGAAAAAAGTGGCTTAAAAAATAACATAAAAACCATTTGTCATTAAGGTTTTTCGGCTACTTCCGTATTTTTGTTCAGCAGAAAATATGTGAAAAAATAAACAAATTTTGACTCTTAATTCTCCAGCTGGCAAAAGAAATATCGTAGTGACATTTGAATTATCTTTTGAATTTTCTGACTACAATGTGTCGAATGGTCAGATTATTTTAAGGTGGCACACTGCTACAAAATAAATCTTTATTTTTGACCAAAATATGAAGAAAAAAAAGTTGTATATTCTTTACTTCAATCCGTATGTATGCTAACTGTAGTCATTTTTGTGTGCATTATTAATCCTTGAATGACGGGGCGTACTCGATAGAGGCTCTTTTTTTTTGTCCCGTTTGTTCGTTGGTAACACGATGCGATGTAGGTCGTCCTGGCTGAGAAAACAAAGCGTTTAAGACTCAAATGTTCATTTCTTGCAGTCGGGCCGTAAGACAGCCAGACAGCTTGCATTTCTTCGTCATAAGATTTGTGTGTGGGCTTACAGCCCTGGCACAGACAGAAAGAGCTGAATTGGACATACGCTGTTTACTGTCACCGTAAATGATGTTCTGGCTTAATTACGAATAGGCCTACTTGATTTGTGGTTAGTTTGTGCCCTCCAACTACCTTTCAAATGTTAAAAAAATGTTTTTGGTGTGTAAAAAAAAGTCCTTTTCATTGTGTTAGTCAAAGCAAAAAAGAATTACTATTGAAGTTAACAAAAAAACATTATGAAGAGGTGAAGAGACATGCTGGTGTGTCGTTCACGAAGATTCAACGTCCGTCCTTTCCAGATGAAATACTGTATATATGTGAGAATGGTGACCGCTAAACACATGTCTTTTATAGCCAAAACAGTGTGGCTGTATTTAGTTATCTTTGGGCAGAAAAGGCTAAAACTTTATTGGGTCTGGAGACTGTCTGTGACACAGCTTAATTTTTTGTTGAAAAAATTGTGTGAATAATGAATCTACCGATTTACTAATTTTTGACAGGCTGCAATGACTAACGATGGAACAAATACAGTAGTCCTGTCTTCATCAGGCCACCACAAGAACATTACTTACATTGTCCGACGTGCATCGATTGTAGTTAACAGGTTGTCTGCTATTTCTAACTAACGATCGATGCACTTCGGACAATGTAAATAAGCTTCTTGTGGCCTGATGAAGACAGGGCGATTATATTTTTTTTCCATCTTTAGTCAGTGTAGCCTATCGAAAATTTGTAAATCTGTAGTATTTGTTTGATTTTGAATTTGAGCATGATTTCGTTTGTCGGAATTTTTCGAATATTCAAAGTACGATGTGAATAAGGGTGATATTTGCTCAATATTATTTTGTAGCTACTATAATTTCACAAAAATAAATTTTATGCTGTCCGTAAAGTTGAAATTTAGTAATTTAGTGGCTGTAGTAACCATGTGATTTACCTTATTGCTCATTTCAGGGTTCGTACACCAGAGATGAAACCATTGCAAGCCCTTTTCAAGGCCAACCCGAAGCCAATTTCAAGGACGTTTTGCCAACAAAACTGTTAAAAATTACTTTAAAATAAATTCAATCTTTTTGCTAGCCTGTATTCTATAATTGAATAAACATCCATTTACCTTTCCAGTTAGCACACTTATATGTGAAGATAAGCATTAGGCTGACGAATTATTTTTTATTTATTTATGAATTTAAGCATAAATTGACCGTTTTTCATCTAACGTAGTATGCTAACAAAATTCAAGGCCATTTCAAGGCCTAAAAAAAATGCTAATTTTCAATGAATTTCAAGCCTTGAAATTTTGGTTTGGAAATTTAAGGCTTTTCAAGGAATTCAAGGCCGTGTACGAACCCTGTCATTGGGGAAAGAGGAAGCATAAAACGGGAGTTTGGAGTTTTTTCTTTTAGGAATTGAATTGCATTTATTGCCAGAGCTGTGGCCCTAGGCCGTACGCTCCATAACAGGAATACTACAACAGGATATAAAATACCAAAAATACAAAAATACCAAATACCACATAATTTTACAGCAATGGACTACGACCACGACTTGGTATACGCTCGCCCACGTACTGCACAGAGACTCAGCCGCAATCTTTGCCCTCTTGGGAATCCAACTCAGAAACTGAGAAGTGGGAACTCGCATAGCACATCACTTAAAGTAAAATCTTCGTTGCTCGTGAGTAGTTTGCAATGGCTAGGAGCCGACTAAGTGATCCACGCCCTCCTTCAAGAGATAGCAACTGCGACAACGTTGGGTGGGTCTCACCCCATTGCGCAAGCGCACCCTCAGCCGCACGTGCAAGCGACAAGTAACCAGAAAATTCTCCAGATACTTCCACGCCGCAAGTTGTGCAAACCGGCGAAACCACCCACCCCAGCCTATACTGATGCACCAGGAGCAGGGTGTGTTCTGTGTGTGACCTGGACAGTATCCTCAGAGCCCATAATGGAAGGTCATTGAGAACCGAATTCAAATGGTAGCGGGGCTGGAGCCTATGTAGCTCACGCCCAGTGCTGGCTCTCTCCCATTCTCCATTCAACTTGCGAAGAAAATGGTCTCGCAGAAATGACATCTTCATCCTGACCGACGAGGCCAGAGACACACCAAGAGTGTCTCCGCCAAGAGCTTCCCTGGCAAGGCCGTCAGCCGGAACATTACCCAGGTCACCAGCATGACCCTTCACCCATTCAATGGTCACTACACCCATTTGCCGAGCGGCTCTGAGTTTCCAGCAGATGGAAAACACAAGAGGATCGCGTAGATCTAGATTACGAATCGAGCGACGAACGAACAACAGCGCAGATTTCAAGTCAGTATAAACCGTGAAAGAGGGCAGAAGCAAATCCAAAGCCACATCCAGGTCTACTAAAATGGCTACAAGCTCGCAATGAGTACTTAACCCTACCGCCTGAACCCTACGCCTCAGACATACCTTCAGTGACGGAACCGTAACACCTATGCCTCCTGTCCACTCTGATCGTTGAAAGGAGGCGTCACAATATACCGCACAGTCCGTGCTTCTGTAGGAAAGAACACTCTCCAACTCTGGGCACCAACTCCACGTCATCACGCTGGCAACATCCAACAAACTTCCAGCAGAGAGTTCCAGTAACAGAGTGGCACCATGCCCAGCAAATCCAAGAGCGAGTCCTCGAACTAAGGCTACAGTAGTTCCGTAAGATGCTGCTAACTGGGTCCACGACTCTTCTGCTAACATTCCGAAGGCAGAGAGAAACCAACAGCTCCTCAGAGCGAACATGCAATGGCGGCTCATTTCCCTCTGCCCATAAAGCTTGCACAGACGTTGAGACCAGACAGCCCGTGACAACTCTCAAACATTCAATGCAGAGACTCAATGTGTCTCTTTGCTGTGGACAGAAACAGCAAGTGGTAATCTAAAGAGACCTAACGAACGTCCTGTACACGGCCAGTAACGGGTCGCATTTCAGATTCCTCTCTCGTGCTAGTTTCCGCAAGATAGAGGTACGAGCCTGGACCCGATTTCTCAAAGCTCGGACATGGCCACTCCACTCTAAGTGCTCATCCAAGAGGACATCCAGGTATCTGACCGCCGATTTCTGGGTGATCGTTTCTCCTCCAACAACGACCACCAGCGGGTCGCTATGCCAAACAGAAGCACGTGAAAAAACAACCACCTCCGTCTTTGCCGGAGCCAATTGCAGTCCCCTTTCTTGGAAAAGGTCCGTAACCTGATCCAGGGCCCTCTGAGCCTGAGCAGCGCAATCATCTAGGTCTGACCCAGCAAACCACATTGTAATGTCGTCAGCTTAACAATGTTCACAGTTACACCCATACTGACCAAAACTTCATTAATTGCAATCGCAAACAAGGTCGGACTCAGGTAGCTCCCCTGAGGGAGCCCCCAACCTGAACTCGGTCTTGCCACCAGTACCCATTTGCCTTTGTGACAAATCGCCTAACACCGAGTAGCACGACTATGGCTTCAGTGAGCTTTGGGCTGACTCCCATCCTACCCATACTTGCCTTGACCTACTCAATGCTCACTGTGTCATAGGCTGCCTTTATATCTAGAAAGACAGCCACAACGACAAGACCGTGCACCCATGCCTCCTGAGTACCAGAGAGGAAGAACATGACAGCGTCTTGAGCATTCCTGTTGGTCCTATATCCAAACTGGACTGGAGCCAAGCAATCAAAGTACTCCAGATGCCACTCCAGAAGCTTAATAAGCATACGCTCGTAAATCTTCCTAAGACAGGACAGAAGTGCGATGGGACGATAATTAAACAGGTGTGATCTGACAATGCCTGCCTTGTGCACTGGGACAAGGATGACAAAGAGCCACGAGTCAGGGACAGGACCCCCCTCAAACAGCGCCTGAAAAAGACCTATGACACCTCCAACAGCTTCTGGTATCAGACTACGTATGTCTCTATACAACACACCATCAATACCAGGAGCGCTTGTGTCTCTACACTTCGACAGCACCGCTTCGTATTCCTACTGTTTCCATGGTATTCAGTGGAGAGGTCTTGGAACATGACCGCCTGCATCCCAGGTGGCCGTGCATCTGACGGGAGGGCATATACGCTCGTGAACCGCTCATCGAAAGCCTCTGCCATGGCTTCCCGGCGAAGAACGGGAAGAACGGCGAAGAGTGGCGAAGAACGGCGAAGAGTGGCTGGCGGAGCTCAGGTCGTAGACCCAAGTCTGCACAGTCTTGGAAGACTGCTGACTCAGAATACGCCAGGCTTGACCAAGGGAGCTCGCTGATCTTACCTGACTGCACATTCTTTCTGGAAACTTCTCTTTTTCAGACCTGATCAGATAAGCTGATTCAAGCGAAATGGCAGAGTACACCAGCCACGTCTCATCACAGGGAAACCGCTTCCACTTCCTGCATGCTCGACGCCTGTCTCGAACAGCTAGCGTGCAGACATTAGTCCACCAGGGCGGATGTGTCTTATGAGCAGAATGTATCTTCATACCCTTACCACGAGAGAGCCTGCGAACGTGGGAACTAATCCACTCATTAAAAATGCCGTCACTAACTGTAGGGCACTTGATGAACTTGTCCACTGTCATGCATCTGATTCCCAGTGGGCGCAGGATCACTGGAAAGTGATCACTACCCCGCTGGTCGTCAGAGACAGCGAACTCAAAGTGGGCCGCCAGACCTCTAGTGCACAAAAACATATCCAAGACTGATTCTTGAGCAACTCCGCGCTGCCACCTTGCAAACGTCGGAGTTCCATCCTGGATGATTTCTAAATCCAACCTATCTACAGCCGCAGCTGACCTACGCCCGCTCGTGCTAACACGGACCGAGCCCCAATTATAATGGTGGACATTAAAATCACCAGCAATTAAATAAGGACAGGAAAACTGACTAAACCAATCCATCCACTCTTGTGTAGTTGGTCTGGATCTGGCATGTATGACAACCAGAGTCACCCAGCGCTCTAACATCCACACTTTAACTGCCGAAGCGTCGATGCCTGGTAAAGTTATTAACCTGAGCCACTTTATAAAAAAAACCCACCCTCTCAGCTGTCGTTACGAAGTCTGATTAAATAGATGACATATCCAGGTTATTCACATTAACCACTTCCTGAACTCCAAGAGCATCCATAAATCGCATCAAATTTTCTACCTCTCCAATCTTACCACTCAAATCTCTTGAATTCCAGGATGCTATTGTGAATCCTTTAGCCATGAATTCAGAGCACTATGTGACCCCCACCCATCACCATCTGGGCTCGACCCCCGAAGGCTCTGACTGACGTCTATGCTGAACGGAATATCAAATTCATCTCCAATGTGGCGCACTGAAAGACACTGCACTTCACCATGCTGCACACAATTTTGGCGTGAATTTCGTTCCGACTTGCCTTCCTGTTCTGAAAACTGCTTCTGCACTGGTAAACTGGACGCCTCACTTATCTCTGCCCCCATCTCGGCGTCGGCCCGTACAACTTGAGTTTGTACATCACACACATCTTGCATTTCACTGGTCGACTTGTGTTGTGTTGAATCCCCACCGATCCACGCTCGCTTCGATTACGTCGACGTTTCCCCCTTTTTGACCTTTTAGCTGGGGGGGTCTGCCATGGCCCTTGCCCATTATCTTCTGTACGATCTTCATTCATTTCTACACACACAGACACACCATCTATCGCACTTCCATCAGCATTTCGAGACGGTGCTGCATCAGACATTGGGGTACCTGTGGCCTTGGCCATCACCCCCTGATCAACTGGTGCTTGCTGCTTCCAATGAGGCTCTCGTCCCACACTTGCTTCTAGCTTCTCCTTTGCCTTCGGTTCACGAACATCATACGCTGCACGAAGATGGGCACATAGATCTCGGGGATCTCGATACTCACCACAGGTCACACAGGAAATGGCGGCGCAGGTGCGCCTGAAGTGCCCACGCCTTTTGCAGCGAAGGCAGAAGGGTGTACAATCCGCAATCGCAACTAACGAAGGGATTGCTCTAACAACAAGTATGTCAAGGACATCTTCCAGTGTTTTCCCCTCCCTCAACTTGAAACGTATGTTAAGCACACCTGATATGCAAGCCGTCTGCCCTCTAATCACAAGTTTCTCAAACAAGTGTGCAATTAGTCCTCCGAAGTCACTCACAGCGTTACTTACATCTGCTACGCTCACACCAAAGGGAAGCCAGTGCAGTCGCGCTTCCAAACGCTGCTCATGGAGATCAAAAACCTGCACAGGACAGCCATTAATCTCCAACTTCGCTTCTGACAGCTTGGGCTTAACCGCTGCTGACTCGCGGACAACATCAAACGCATTACTCCCACGAAGTGGACAGATTGCATAAACTTCTCCTTGTCCAACTACATGCTCCACAGCCAAACACCACTTGTGTCGTTGAGTAGGGTAATTCTCCCCGGCCACAGATCAACACTAGAGACCAAGTCATGTCCGCATTTATTAACGTGCCTCTATACAGTCTTGTAAGGGCTTGGAGTTCCTGATTTCGGGCACACTTTCGCACAGCAGAACCATCTCTTTCTTCTCCTTCATCACCGTCTTCATTGCCAAATCCACGCCCTCTGCTCACAGCTGTGGAAAATAAATACTTCACTGACTGTAGAACCTCACTCCTTTCTCGCAACAAATCGCCATGCACACTCGCCTCTTCTTTCTCATCTGTGGTTTTCCAGTTGCTGCCATCTACTGTCCTCGCTCTTGGATGTATGTCAACTCCATACTGCCGAATATCCTGCTCCGAGACTCCCCTTTTACTTGCTTCTGCTATCACCAGTGCGAAAACTTCAGAAACAATACCCGTGTTAATGTCCGAACTGGACAACAATTTCTTGTGCACCAAGGTACACAGAACCGCATCTACGTCGGCAGCCAATTTTTTTGGATTAGGAGCACTTTGACGAACAATAGGATTCCTGCCATTGTTTCCCTCCACATTGTTTGCATTACCACCGCCATGTCCACCATCTTCTTTCTCCACGTCATGTCCACCATCCACCACGCCGTGAAATTTTACGTCGTCTTGCGAGATGCCCCTCTTCTCCGCCTCTTCACAAATGACTCTACACGCTCCACTCGACACCAGGCCCGATCTGACATTTCGTGGTCTTATCAATCCCGACATACACACGTCCTCTAAAAGTTGCTTCATGTCAGCCTCCATGGTGCTCGCTCAAACACAACGATGTTTTCCTTCAACAGAGCAACAACAACTACTTATTTTGCTTACAACATGAAGAATTGTTGCTTTTCTTATTGCTAAATAAAGAAGGGCCAACAAAATGGGACCTTAGACACCTCATTACTGGCTTTTTAGCGTTTCATTTCTTGTTGCTCGGAAAAATAAAATGGACCCAATTAGTTTTGACCAAAAAATGTTCTATCTCCCGAAACCAAAACAATGCATTTTGGTCATTGAAGTCGTAATATCAAACACTGAGCTTTCTTTCTTTCGTCAAGACAATCCCACTGACTAGAACTTCAAGTGTTAAATGAAACTCTTAATTGTGTAGTAAGCACTTTTCAGATTATTCATTTAACCTTACTACTGTTACTCGGTGGGATTAACTTGGCAAATAAGCTTGACATTTGATATCACCTCTTTAACTGACCAAAAACTTGGAAGAAATGCTTAAGTATAAACACTTCTTGCCAATGGCCTTTTTAATGTATACAAGTTTTCTTGTGGAAATGAACTACAGTTACTCCCAAGATATCTACTAGAATAATGAAGTTTCAACTGGTAACAATATTGATTCAGAATCATTTCAGGTATTTGTAATCATAGATCAACGCATTAGCCTATTTAGAAGAGCATTTTTCGATTTGCAGGGGATAGACAAAGTAACAGTGGTTTTACCTAGCCTAGTCTTAAAACTCAGAGGTAGGAAAAAATTGGCGTCATGACGTGAGGGCAGGTCCCAGATGGAGTCGTCTTGACTTGTTCCGTTAGTGAGGTTGACAAAGTCGCCGAGATCTCACAGCGAATGACGACAGTTCAGAGGAGCTGTGTTGATTTTGGCGAGGTTCAGATGGCTGGTTAGTCCTGAAGCGTTTCAGATCGCCAACAGTGAAGAGCGAGTGATTGGAAGAATTGTTGACATGGTCAAAAAGATTGGCATTGGAAATGTGTGGTGGTGTATCCGGCAAGTGTCATGTTGATGAAAAATGACACTTCCTTGTCATGGCTGAATTCTTGGTTTTGTGAATGAATTCGTGTTGGTGGATAGAGCCATATTCAGAGAATTAATATATTTACCGCTCATTTTCACAAATAAGACTATGTCTACGTCGTGCAAATTTTCAATCGCAAAAAAATCAAGGAAGGGGATTCGAACGAGAATGGGACAGTACATGGCCAATGTAAAGAATAAAAGAGACAACAACGGCATCGCAGCTCACTGCTTGGAATCAAAACATCATATCGAGTGGGAAAAAGCTGAAACGTTGGTATCATCGAATTCTAAAAAAGACCAACATCCGAGATGCTTGGAGTTGATTGCCATAGACTACACGAAATCGAAGGTGTTTCCTTAATGAACATTCACGGACCTTCATTCCCCCGAGTGGAAAACATCGTTGGAAGAGACTTAAAGCAAGAGCTGGGCACGAAATGGAAGCTTGACGGGCTAGTGAAAGAGCTACCGACAAAATACGGGAGGCCACAAAGAGCGGCAGTTACGGATTCGAAAGCAGACGATGACGATGTGGTGCTCACAAGAATCAACTAAACTTTTGTCATAATGCCTGAGGAAGATGGCAGCTAGCCATTGAAAATTTGCAAGACGTAGGCATAGTCTTATTTGTGAAAATGAGCGGTAAATATATTAATTCTCCAAATTATGACTGAATTTGACAAACTTTCACAGTAACACAACGAACAGTTTATTCAAAGATAGCCATGATGAAAGGCTTCTTTTGGTGAAGCCTTTGGATGAACTCAGAAGCAGACCTTTCTGTCTTTCGGTGAAAGTTTGGAGGAGCAGCTTTCAGTCGAAGGCTTAGAAGCTTCTTTCGGCTGAGAACGTGGCACCAATGTGTGACTACTCAGGGAGTGGACGATTGATTTCAAGATATACTCGAGCACAATTCACACCTTAATGCACAGCTAGGGGTCTGTACACAGAGTAGCACATATTAGGCACTGACAAGTTGCAGCCTGTTGGCCCTAACGCTCAGCTCTAGGAGGACCAACCTGTCGAGTTGTTCCTCCCTCACCAATTGCCTCCTGGACGCCCAAGTCCCACGTTTTATAGTGGGGCCAGAACAATAGAAGTAGCCTCAGGCACTAGCCAACAAGTCCAGGCATGCCCCATTGGTCAGCAATGGTGCAGGCCTAGTACCCGGCTGTTGGCGTGCAGCCAAGTTCAGCAGTTGGGCTGAAGTTGGCAGGGCGCACAAGCAGCTTATGTAACTGCAAGGCACACTACGAGCGTTCACTCGTATTGCACCCAGCTATACGTAAGTAGCATGTTACATCTCCCCCACCCTAAGTTTTTGCTTAGGCAAAGGAAGATCTACCTCTTGATACTCTGATCCCTTCAGCCTGCAATAAGATTTAAAAATTATTCCAAGTTCATTTATTATAACCATTGCCCTAACTTACAGAGTTTCACGATTTTGCCCTGTCACAATCTTTGCAAACTCCTGTTCTAACAAGCTTGCAAACAACCAAAACTTAACAATCAGAAAAAAACAACAAGCCAAAAACACAACAAAAACACTAACAACGTCTTCATGCACAGACCAAACGTAACAGTGTCCTTCGTTCCAAACTTAACATCGTAACAACAGTCCTTTGTCACAACACGCCGCACAAACTTAACAATTGTCCTTCGTAACCACTACGTACAACTCCACAACCAAAGGGAACACATAGCCTTCCAGTGTCTAGCTCTCCCGAAGATTTCCACACCGTCCACCACCTGTCGTTAAAGATTTACCAGTCGAGACGCTTCGCAGAGGATGTCTTTACGTGACTAATGTTAACTTCTCCCACACGCAGCTTCTAATAACGGTCCTCCCCAGTTTGATCTCCTCCACCTTCCATTTGAATGTGTACTCTTCCTTCCACACAACAAGCTTTAACGCACACGTTGCTTGGCAACAGCACATGAATTTCAAGATTTTTCATACTTCCAACATTGCTCGGAATTGTCCAAGGTGGAGCTCAGGAGGTTGCGTGCAGGCTCTCGTCGCCCATGCCTCCTAAGATAGTCGACGTTGACCTCTATTTTCGGACAGGCATCTTCTTTCGCTTCCACATTGCACACCACACTCCACCGAAGAACAACATTTTCCACCACTCACTCCAATCGAGCGTCCCACACGGATTCTCACGCAGGTAGCCACTCGTGGCTCCTTTCGGTGCAATCCACACGCAACTTCCGTCCATGATGGCATGGCCGGCATCGCTGCACTTCACGACAAAACAACACAGTCCTCTCTGTGATTCACATAACACGCAGTCCATTCTGCAACACTCACGAAGCATGCTCGCTTCAAATTCTTCGACGACACCGTGTCCCTGACAGCACAAAGTCCTTCTTTGTATTTACACCAACACCTACGTGCCTTCCATGTCCCTCGATGACTCCATGGTGGTCCCATCCATCGGTTGTGCCCTCTCGAGCGGACGTGCAAATGGAAGCCACCTCCGAGTTTTGTGCAAAGCACGTTCAGCTGCCAGATAGTCAGTGAGAGAGAGAAAAAAAATTGGCGCTCCCTCCACTGTCTTCTGTCGTGTACACTTAAGGGTCTGTTTCACCCTTTTCTGCTCACCTACTGGGAAAAAAATTGTTCAAACCTTCAGCAGAAATTCCGGAATTGTGGTCGTCCGGGGTGCCTCTGGTTTCAAGGGGGGTTTGGTTGCCACACCACCTACCCTATCACGCATCGAACACTCTACCCCAATCCGTTCATTCCACCTAATTCTCCAATCTATTTTCATAGATTGTGCCCTTAGACCGCAGCACTCACATGCTGGTGAAGTGCATCTGGCCAAACGCCACTAGAGCGAGCCTACAGCTTCAACCAAACATGCTACGTAGGGCTGGCCTCGCACTGCCACCCCCGCATGCGGGTAGAGATCCTCGCTGGGGTTCTCCCACATTTAAAACGAACTACGGCCGTAGTCCACCCGTCACCAAGTCCAGTGACCAGACGCCGAGAGTAAACGTACTCTCACTTCGCGTCTCTTACGGAATAAACCATTCCGTCGGGATCGTGCTACACGCCTTACACGCCCTACCTCACACAGCAGTCGTCTAGCTGACCCTTTAAAACCAACTAACCTAAACCGTGTGTCCACTACCGAGCTGAACAATCAGTTGAAACTAAAATAATTCACGTCAGTCTCATGAAAATACCTTTTCAGAACTGCCCCTTAAATTAGTTTCCGTCCGTGTGCTTCATAGCTTGTTTTGAATTGATTCCTTCCGGCCAACCAAAGCTCCGCCATGTACACACAGGTGCTTCCCTGCATAGCTGATCTGCGGTTTTCGCCTAGATCGCTCTGCATAAAAGCCCTCAGTAATCACCCTATTTTCGGTTTCTTTTTGTTCAACAACAAAACAAAATAGGTTTCTTACTGGATCGCCACCGCACATATTCCTGCGTGCAAGATTTGAGAAATCTGCAGGCAGCATACATGAGGATGCGATCTTCGTTTGTACGTCATAAAAAAAATGTGCTTTCTTTTTATATGCGACAAACGGGTCAAAATGCGACAGCCTGTTCACGCTCTTATTCCAGGTTTTGTTACCTGAACAAGGTTGTGGACTGATGCCTCATTTTCGGTTGCCAAGTTACCGTCTGAAATTGTAAGCCTTTTCCTTGCTTCACAATTAATTTCGATCAAATGACAATGGCCCTGACAAGGTCCAATTTTGAAAAAAAATTCGGTTTCAACCGGAACTCCAGTCATTTCCTAATTTCCATTTTCAAAACCCATTCTTTGGTCAGTTAAATCACACTGACCGAATCGCAAACCTTCCTCACCTATTAACCCTCCAAAGTTATGTCTGTAACAATTCGTAATCCAAAGCCTACTGACAGCTACTAGATTAAACCAATTTTACAGCCCTCCATTCCCCTCCATTCCATGAACGAGTGGGGGGGGGGGGGGGTACGTATGCCAAATAGGCTTTCCTTTTTTTTCACTATTTGTCGCTGTACGTCCCGTCTGTATTCCAGGCAACCATTTCCGGTTCCAGGAGCACACGGAATAAAATAAAAAAACTCTCCTTTCCAGACACAATAATAATAAAAAAATTGCGTCCAAGTCAAGTCGCCAATTTGCAGAAATCAGTTTATTCCTTTCGGACTAGCTTCGCAAATCGTCAGTTTTTCATTTACTCCAGGTCGTTGAGTAGCAAACTACCCAACTACGTAAATAAGCGAAGTGTAGCTCCAGCTTTGCTACATTTCCTGCTATTTTGACGTACCAGTCTTAGTGGGGACAAGTTCGAATCTGAATAAATTCATTCCGAATTGAAACCTGTCTTCCACCCAAGAAGTGTCAAAACCTTCCCCATTTTCATGAACTAAGGTACTATTTCTACTATTCTCAGTCCTCGTCCTTTTTCGTGCATTACTTAGGTCCAAGTTTCTCATTACTAATGGTCGTGAAATAGGAGGTACTTTTCGCTTAAATTACGAGCAGCGCAACCCGTAATTTTCGCTGGTGAAAAAAAAATGTTAGCGTTCCCGCTTTTTTTTTTCTCTGTGGCGAAATGATTTCTCCGGTCTGGACCCTTTCCGAGGTTTATATCCATTCCGTTCTCACTTCAACTCTAAATTTATTTTAGTTTCACAAATTCAGTGTTCTTGAGTTAATAGCTGCAATGCTTTCAAAATAATGAGGACTCAGTTAGCTCACCACTGTTCAATGCAACCTTCAACTCGTAGCTTCAAAAGTGCGTCCTTTACTTTTTCCACTCTGACAAATGTCTGTGTAACGGGGTTTATTGATGCCCACTACTCAGTATTTTGCGTTTCAGTCTTTATTTTCCTTTCGGAAAATTGGTGACTTTATTTCGTCCTTCCTTTACCATCCGGTCAAAATAAAGTGCGGTATTTCGTAGGTGCTCAACGAGTCTACAAATTACCTCCCCTGTTCAATGTCATTTACAAATAAATGCAAAGAACGGTGATTTTTCGTCCAAATTAATTATTTTTATTAATTCTTAGAAAAAATGTTGTCTATCACCAAGAAATGGGTAGCTCTCCACACTGCTAAGATCCTTCCAACTGATTTACTTTAAATTCCTTACGGAAAAGAAAGAGAGTTGCATTTTTAGTCCCGAAACCACTGGTATGGTCCGAAAGAAAAAAATTCTGGCCGCCGTAGTGTACTCAAGCCTCGGCCGAGTTCTACAGTTTGCCCTCATGTTTGGTCGCAAGCCTGTT
>JAHWFP010148504.1:16653-28353 GCA_023313725.1 Lithobius niger
CCTGTTCAAGAGGTGTTTGCCTCAAGAATTTTTGCAACCAAGTATTTTTGCTAGTTATCACCGTCACTTAGTGAAAAATTTCGCAAAATCTTCTACCTAAGATGTTCTTATTTCTTTCCATCCCGAAGGTTTGGAAAATAAGAATTTCCTATCCCGAAGGTTTAGGTATCCCGGTAGGCCCCCAAAATATGCAACTACTCAGGGAGTGGACGATTGATTTCAAGATATACTCGAGCACAATTCACACCTTAATACACAGCTAGGGGTCTGTACACAGAGTAGCACATATTAGGCACTGACAAGTTGCAGCCTGTCGGCTCTAACGCTCAGCTCTAGGAGGACCAACCTGTCGAGTTGTTCCTCCCTCACCAATTCCTGAAGCCACCCTATTCTCTCCGCAGCCCTGCCTGTCCTTCGTGACAACTCTCTACGTGGGATTAGAAGTCATCGTGACCCCTTCCCATTGCCTCCCGGGATTGACCCACTTTTGGCTGGCAAGAATGCGCACCTGAAGCCGACCTCTTCTCTCCACTGTCCTGTCCGCCCTTCGCGACATCTCGCTTCGTGGAATCGGAAATCACCGTGGCCCCTTCCCGTTGTTTCCCAGGATTGTAGCACTGGTTGTAACGACAGCTGCTACCGTCCCTTTATTTCCTTCGCCCCCTGATTGACGTTGCCAACTCTAGTTTCGACCCGCTTCAGCCTTCTCCCCGCTCCTTCAAGGTTCCTTACTCCGCAGGAAACGAAGTCATCGTGGCTCCCTCCCGTAGTCTCCCGGGAACGACCCACTCCTGTCAGCTGCACCACCCACAAGCCGTCCACATCACTCGAATGGGCTACCAACATCGTCCCTTCCCGACACATGCGTCGTGTAGATGAACTCATCTTGCTCACCCTACAGTTGTTCCCGGTTGGGTTCACTTCTCCCGAAGGCATACCGTCATGAACCGAGTTCCTTTCCCATTGAGCCGCCCTTTCACGACATCTCCTCACTAGCGCCTTCGCGTCAGAGGTCCCCCGCCGACTTCATTGCAGACACCCCACCTGACGGCCTCGCCCGCCTATGTCCAAGCAGTCGATCTTTGGCCTTCTTATCCCTGCTTACGTCAAGGGAATCCAACACGCCACGGTTCCCACCGAGCAGTTTCGGTCCTTCCACCTGTTCGCCGCCACTATAATCCCTCCACGGCTAGCCCATGTTGCCCTTTCGTGACATCTTCCTCATGTAACCTAAATCCACTGTGGCCCGCCCCGCTGCTCCCGAGTTTGACCCACTGCTTCGGGACTTTTCGTCGACCACCTGGTACACCCGAACCCTCACCTGGGTCGCAGCTCCGGCCTCATTATCAAGTTTATACACCACCGCTAGTCCTTCCTTCGTTGGTCCTTCCTTCCTTCAAGAACCTGCTAGTCTTCCGCCTTGCGGTACCCGCTTCTTGCCTTCTCCCTTTCATCCACCTAGCAACCGTCTTTTGCCGCTTTACCCACTTCTAGCCCAAGACAAGCTTGCTCTCCCTTCGTGACATGACACCTTCAATCAGCCTTACTTCACCTCTTCAGTAAATGGAAGTCTACTCCAACCACTCTCCACTAGCCTTCTACGTCGCTTTCGCGACATGCCCCAAATGGCTCATCGCTCCTTACATCGGTCGCCGAGTTGCCTCATTATCCTGTCCCTTCCTTACCAGTTCCATGCCGTACATTCCACCGACTTCAGCCTTCAATCACAACGAAGGATTGCTCTTATCACGAACACAGTTTCCCGCTTTTCTTTGCTTCCAAGGGGGACGGTGGCCTCCACCCCACCAACCAACGCCTAACTCCCCTGCTCCCGTCCTGACCTTGCCGTCTGCCGAAAATGGAATCTGCTTGCTTTCGCTAATTACCCAATGGATGCCTTCTCACCACCTCACGATCTTTTTGCTGGGAAAGAAGTCGACGTGGCTCCCTCCCATAGTCTCCCGGAAATATTCTACCCTCCGTCAGGGCCAAAACACTGCTTCGCCAAACGTTTAAAAAAAAATCACAGGACAGAGTGTAACCCCTCCACATTCCACCGAAGTAAATTGACCTACGATTGCCTTTCGTTACAACCCATATGACCTCTTCCTTGTCGTCTCCACTGCTACGACTTCCTGTATCACCGGCTCTGACTTCCTGTCGCGAAAGGCCATCCATCTGCCCGAAGCGGGCCGCTATTTCGTTCCCGCCCTTCACGCTTCATCCGTCATTCTTCCGGGAAGCCGTCAGCCTCGCTTTCAACGCCTCTTCCGCTTCCGTTTCTCTCCTTTGCCACCTTCAACGGCGTTCCTGCTTAGCACCCCGTCTGTTCAACGTAGTGGTTGGATTTTTCCCAACTCAAGTGCATCCCTACGTCAAGATGGTTAAAGTACGCTACGCTAAAACCTTCGCTGACATTGAAGCTTCGTTCGTGGGAAGAATTCCGGTAATTGACGATCCAGGAAGCTGTTCCTGCCCAGGAATCAAAAGGAAGTATAGGCTTGACCCACACACGAACGTCCAACTCCACAGACGCTGCGACTATTACACGACCCCATGCAAAATCTGCGTTTCGGTTCCCCTCGCACAATGGAGAATAATTGCGGCGACCCACCTAGCCTCAGCCAAGAGGAAGAAGCAGCGACTGGAACGTGCTCACTCACTTCTTTAACCACTGGTCCCACCATCTACGGAGGTGCCCAACAAGCCATCACGGTCTCTGGCAAAGAAGAACAAACTTTCTTCTAACGCCTCTCCTTTGCTCGTTTCGGTCCTATAAAACTCCACACCCAATCCGAAACCATCACCATTAGGGAAAGCACTGAATGCCTCCCCACCATTAACTCCAGGCAAATCTCTTCTACCGCCATCCACGATTTCAACCCCGGCTTCCCAACCTTCCTGGTTAGTATCACCAGTCATCCACTCATCTGCTTCACCGACTTCCTCCCTAACCGAAGAGCATTCATCCCCTACGGTTTTACAAGTGCTCCCACTTCATACCAACAACCACGATTCCACGTCATGCCGATTAAGAGACATAGTATCAACACCTCAAGACATGGACGTCGTCATCTCGTCTCCCAACTCCTCACTCTCCCAGCAGGAAGAAAGCCCCTCCTCCCCTCTGGGGGGTGAAAAACCAACTAACCCTTTTTTTGAACCCCCTCCGGAAAACTTTGTTGCCGCCACACCACAATCCCCGGACCACTCCCAAGAATCCCTTCCTCCCCCATCCGGGTCCCCCGGGTTTGTAACACCCCTTCAAACCAAGCCACCGTCACCAACACTGAACCAGAGACGTCTCTCGACCATGAAACTTCCTCCTCTCCAACCATCCTGTATGGCCTCGACAACGATAAAAGCCCTAGCCTTGACAGTCATTGGCTCTTCACCACTCTTAAACACAAGCTTCGACTAAACAGACGGGCCTCTGCCCAGTTTATTGTTAATTTTGAAAGCGTAAGGCCGTTAGTGGATTCGATCAACTCATACCATCAGTCACAAGAAAGCCTCTTAATTCGCTTCATTCCCAAGTTGCAATTCTTCAAGCTTCCAATTCAAGGCTGTTAAAACCAACTCTCGCAATCATCACCCGCTCTCACTCCACCCCATCAGAAGACACGCCACACCTGGGCATGTCTCACCCCGTCATATTGGGACCGTGGATTTCACACCCAATTTCCTTCTCCAAATCTCCTCGATCAACTTACAAGCCTCCTAGCCGTTTTCAACACCCTCTTCTGTGCATCACCCCGACCGACCCCAGGATACCTCCATCCATCTTACCCTCGAGACCTGTGGTCACAACGGCCACCTCGGACCTTCCTCATCCCTCACCCCTCCAGGGGTTCGACATTGAACTGCACAATACCATATCCCGAACCTGGTAGAGCATCTCCACCGGTTCTCTCGACAGCTCCGTGTACGCCTTTTCCTTATCGCAATATGACAATGCCCTTTCCTTCCTCCCTCTCCGCCCAAACCTCACGCAGATCTCTACGCAACAAACTACCAACCTACCATGCGACCTATGCCGTCATAAGGCAAAAGGATTCCACTATGGAATAAACAACAACCCAACTTACATGTAAAAAAAAATAGGAGGAGAGGATAGGACATTAGTGACTCCTTCCAACCTCTCCTGGTGCCGCAACTCTTCTTGTGACCCCTGGAAAGGAAACCAAATTCCACTCCAACAGCACTCGAATTCCTGACCATCAATCAAGCGTATTCCAAAAAAAAAAAAGAGCGAATTTCGACCCCACTATTGGACGCATCATCTGCATTAACCACCCAGAACTCTAGTTGTGCCCCACTGATATTAACTCCAACCCGAAGACTTCCTTCAACCACGAAGTATCTGGCCTACGACTCGGCAACACCTTCAGGTAATCACTCTCCTCTACCTCTAAAAAAAAACAAAAAAAAAACATAAACTAATAATAATTAAGAGAAGTAATGAGAGTCCACATCAAAGTGTAGTCCTGGAAGTCCCTGTGTCAACCCACAAACCTCCACGAAACTACAACTCACTCGCCGCCTCCTACTGTACCCGGGGAACTTGTTAAGGTGCCCGCCACCAAATTTGACGAGGTCGCCCTGTCAATGCTAAAATTGACAGGTATTGTACTTTTTCACAGCATAAAGAAAAAACATTTTGCCGGCTCCCAGTCAGGCCGGCTAAAAATGGTTTCTTTTGCTGAAAAAAGGACAATACCTAAGGGCCCACCCTGCGTCCCCTCTTGAGTCACCTTTGGACAATCTTGAGACAAAGAGATGACATCCACACGGCTACCATCTCTTATATAGGGAGGACCGTGCATGCACGGTCGGGTACGGAGGCGGCCATCGATTATGAAATCTCAAGCCAAGGATGCATCATTGAGGCAACAATGCTCAAATTGACAGGTATTGTACTTTTTTCAGCAAAAGAAACCATTTTTAGTCGGCCTGGCTGGGGACCGGCAAAATGTTCTTTTTCACATTTCACTCAAATCGCAATAAATATGTATTTAGCAAAACAATGCTACATATTTATTGCGATTTGAGTGAAATGTGAAAAAAAAATTAAAGATTAAATGGCCTTGTGTAAGTGGTGGAGACTTTGAAAAATGAAACATGTTTTTGAAGATTTTACAGGTGACACTGCTTCAAATGCCCAAATTTTTTTCAAAGTTATTTAGGGCATTTTTTTCCACGATTGGATGAAAACTTTTAAACTCAAGCAACAGCCATTGCTAAATAAAAAAAATTGCACTGACCTAGCTGGTATTGGTAGAGAGCAGAAAAAACCCACAATCTGAACAAAACTAAAAACTCACTTGTCCACACATTACTTAGGCCTAAGGAATTTTTGCTTTGTCAGAAATGAAACAAAAAGGAAACGAAGTTTCAACTGAAATAAAGTGTAGGTTAAAGAAGTAAAAAATTAAATGCGAATTACCTACTCTTTATAGGTAAAAGATTTTCCGGAAAATGTTCAAATTTACTGATTTCGGTAAATATTTTTCAAATTCCCTGGTTTTTTCCTGAAGTTTCCCGGTTTTCCATGTAGAACGCCACCCTGTAGTAACAGGGAGTCGACTTCCCCAGAAGCAATTTATTGGAACTCCATGGAACGCATTCACCATGAAACCTCTCAAGGACGCTGATAATCTTGAATAACATGCTTTTGAATTGCAAGTAAACACAAACTCTACGCAAGGAATTTACGTCTGTCGCAGGATGACTTTGAAAGCTGTGGAAAGCTGACCCAGTCGCTCCCCATTTGCAAGACGTGGTTTCTAACTGAACACTTCAACCCAGTAAGAAAAACACCTTTTCTGGACACCTGCTCAACCAGAAGAATTTGTATTTCACCACAATTTTGAAATTAAAATACCTGCAACCAAACGTCTCTTTCCAATGCTGAGCCATTTGCCCCATGACAGTGTCTAGCAATCCTTGATCAAATTGTTAACCTCACCCATTAACAAAAGGCAGTCTTCTTGGACACTAAAGTACAAAGTCTCTCACCCAATCTATTGTTTCAGCTTCGCCACTTTACCGAAATCTCGTACCAAGCAGGGTCGGGCTGGGTCATGTGCCAATGGCAGATGCGCCCTCGAGAATAGGCGTGCTGGCGCCCTACGCTTTTTTTTTTATAAACAAATTTTTAATATTAGCATTTCTGTATTTTCTTTTGATGTTAGTTGAGAAGGGGGAAAAAATAATGGAAAGGACCTAACTAAAACGTTAATATTGTAGCACACATCACATCGTTTAAATAGAATAGATACATCACAACCCAAACGACGTTAACATTCGTCCAAGCCGAAACAATCGCTTCTTTGATTAACTTTGCCGTTCTAATTGTTCGCATATATTTTTTTAGCGTAATGATGAACCTAAAAAAAAACACCGTTATTTTCTGACATTATTTTGCTTGGATTGTTTTCAAGTTAAGTTGCTGTGTACCCTAAGTAAGGTAATAAGGTACAGTGCTTTAAATATTGATCGTTTCACTCTGATAAGGAGGCCTCATTTTGCAAGATATACACTTTATATTGGAGAAAGGTCGGGCACTCTTTCCCTTCTTACGGTACTTGCAATTGCACCCATTAAGGTCACCATATCAGCGTCTACAGCTAAACACTTTAAGGCCTCAATCCCCCCTCCCCTCCAAAAAAAAGTTCCCCTCCCCGGGTTGGCGCCCTTTTTGACTGTCAGGCAGATGCAAAAAAACTAACCTGGTGCCAAGAACTTCGTTCTGAGCCCTGGTACCAAGAACTTCGTTCTGAGCCCAATTTCAAACGAACCTCTCATGTCAAGACTCATTCGTCTACAACCTCCGAAGCTGGCAGTAAGCTTGAAAGACTTCTCTACAAGCAACCGAATTCGTAATCGACGTAATGAACCTTTAAAAAAAACCAAAACCTTGGCTAAAGATCTTGGCGTTTGATATCACGACTTCACACGGCCGAAAAGCTTGGCGGGAATCCTTAACAAGTTTTGTTTTGGGGTAGATTACTCTTTACCTGTGTGTTAAAATTGAGATATATGAACTTTCCCTAACGATCTGTAGACGTGTCTTTATACCCTATAAGAATTAACATGGGAGCCTAATCGTTAGCTAGCCAGTAACACAAATCAACGTTATTGAGGGTACTTTTTCCTCATAAAATAGACGTTCCCACACTTTAATGTTGAAGTTTTCTTCGTTACTGTACCCAAGATTCCAACGATTTTCAAAGATTTCTACTGCGTGGGGAATTTATACTAGTAGGCTGAAAACGGGGATCAGGTCGTTACAGTTAAAAGACACAGTCTGCTAGTGGCCGCCTTTCCACTTGGCAGCGACACACTAGCGTGTTTCTAGATTTACTCTTGATTTAGAAATTTACTTTTGATTTACTGATTTACAATCCATTTCCAAACCAAACGATCGAGCCAAAGGTAACGCGATTGCCATTCGCTTGTACTTAATTTACCGCTCTACTATTATTTCACAGAGAGTTAGAAATATGGATTGTAGAATTTAAAAAAAAAACCAATCACTTGAACCGCTATGCATATGACCGGCAAAACAGTACATTATATTTCGAAGCATTAATTTTTACAATTTAATATTATTTACAGATGGTTTACTGATTTACATTGATTTACATTTACAATGATTTCCTGATAAGGATGATTTACAGTGATTTACCCTTGATTTATCAGTGATTTACTGAATTGCCTCCGATTTACAGGAATTTACAGGTTTACCAATGATTTACATACAGTGCTCATGATTTACACGCTGTCGGAGTCCTCGATTACGAGGCAGACATGAAATCAAGCCCTGAGTTAGCGTTCGTTCGGAGAACGTGCCATAGTCTCTGGTGTAACCAATGCAGCTAGCGAAGAACATCGAAGGGATCTTGTTGCGAAAAAAAGAAAGGAAAGATTGTGTTGTGTTGTTATGGGTATAGAAGATTTCAATCTCCCCTTTGGCTCGTTTCTTAATTACTGGGAGTTGTCTTCAGAGACGTGTTAGCTGCCGAGGTCGCGTGATTTTTACTGCAACCTTCTGTCAACCGTGACAGATGATAGCAAAAAAGGCCGACTGGGTGTGACGTCACTCTTGGCCTCTGCAACTCATTGGCTTTCACGTAACGAGCCGAAGGCGAATCCCAGTAAGAGACTGGTGGAGCACCTTCTTGACTCACTGATCTTTACACGTCTTTACTGCACTGAACGAGCGCTAATACCAAATTTGTTAATTGTTCTTGAAAGGATATACCCCTCCCTATTTTCGAGCATCCTGCCCGTAAATAGCTTTTGCAACATTTACATGAGTTTGAGTGAATGTAGCCAAATCGTCTCGTACGAGGGGGAAAACAGGAAAATAAAAGCGTTAGCGTTTACAATATTTACAAACGTTTGAACTAATGTTGCAAAACTGAGTGACACAGGAAAGCCAACATGGAGGCATGTACCTTTAAAATGACATTACTTTCTCACTTTTTTCACATATCGCATGCACACATAGCTTTTGTAGTATTTACATAGGTTTGAGTGAATGTAGAACATTTGCAAACCTTTACCAAGATTATACTATAACGAGAGTATCTAAATATAACGTATTCAACATACTTTAGCATTTGACGGGTCGCGTGATTATCTCGAATTTTTTTCTGTTGCCATTATAATGAGTATATCCGTCGTTTTTTTTTTTAGCCAATTGGTACAGGTTAATTTTGGTCTTTCAGCCCATCACACTATCTGCTTATTCTGATTAAATCTAGAAATTGTCTACCAAACCTGCATCGATTAAGTAATAGATCCATGAGAAATAGGCCGTTAACTGGCGATAACTGCTCGTTTGCAAGAAACGGGGCAGTCCAATGTTGAGGGGGTCGGAAATCTCACGAGCACGTAGCGCGAGTTAGTTTTCCCAAGCTCCGAGACATAGGACTTCCCCGTTTCTTGCAAATGAGCTATTGTTGCTGGTTAACGGCCTATTTTTCACGGATATGTATTTTAATGGTAAGGTGTGACGTCAAGTTAACTTATCGACTTATTTGAGTTTTTAAAATTTTGTATTTGTAAGTGTTATTTGTGAATTATAATGAATCTAAGAAATTCCTAAACGGATACTTCCGGTTTAGAAACTTCCTTTCTACGAAAATAACAGCTAAGGAAAGGCGTCTTATTTTTTTCTGTGCAAATTTCCGAATTTCGTGTTTAAGCTAAGGCTGTATTTTTTTACTGTAATAGTTTAGATACGATTAGAGTGTAAATGCACTATGGGTTTGAGTCGTAGTTGTTTAGGTGTATTTCATATAGTGTCAGTTGTCTAGTTTTCATACCGTTGGGACAAAAGGTTGCCGGGTTAGACTTAGCTTAGCAGTCAACGTCGTGACACTGAGAAGTTTTTTTTTTTTCGTCTTGGTACGAAAAATGTCACTAGTCGCAAATGTGCCTGTTTACACTGGTTTGGGGTTGAATTTGTGTTGTTTAGTTATAAAAATCAGCGTCCCTAATGTCGCGTGGTGGAGCTGTCACATGGTGGAGCAACGGTTACAAAGACCCCATAAAAAGAGTCAAGATTATCAAAAAAATGTGGGTTATCAAAATTATCCCACAGTGACGTGTGTGGGTTTACAGAGTAACTGTGTATAACGGCTACAGTTTTAGCATGGGGATGTGTTAGCGTGACATCACCACCATGCATTAATAAGTGATAAATGCTCTTGTGCAAAGCGATAAGCAGGAATCTAAACTAGTTGATACCACACCAAATCAGAATCACATACTTCCACGGGTTAAAAAGGCGTGAGTAATTGCTTATTACAGACTGAGACACAGAATTAAGTACGTGAGATAGGTTTCTGGTTAGCTTGCATTTGATTTATTTTATGATGGGACGTTGATTGCTAAAACCACTTCTGGTTCTGACTGGTGCTAACTAAAAAGTTAGTGAAAGTTAGTGGATTCTGGTCTATTTCTGTTTTTTGTAGGCAGCCTATGCATCTTGTACCAGTCTTCAAATCTGCTTATCTGCAGGGCGTTCGCTAATCCTTGTACTGTTTGTAGTAAATTTTCATTTTGTATGCTGCCAACTCCATATATTTCTACATTTTTGTGTCTTTAGTATTGTTCCGCTTCATTCTGATTTTGTTATAGCTCTTTTAGAGTTGTTTTTATTTTTGCTGCACTGTTATTTTCTGCTTTATCGAGCGCCTCTATTCTTTCTTCAACTTTTTCTAGTCTTTTTGATAATTCTATATTTCCTAGTTTTATTTCTTTATTTTCTTTTTTATTTCTTCGTATTTTTCTTCCATGAACTTCATTCCTTCCAGTATTTTTTCTTTCGTCATTTCGCATGATTTTTTCAATTCGTGAATACATTGTGTTTGTTGAATTGTAGCTGTTTTAATTGCTTCTTCCGTTTTTCCATAACATGCATTTTCTGTTTCATTTCTCCAATTTTGTATTTTGTGAATTTGTTTTCCTCTCCTGCATCTTTTACATTTCCATTCTTTTTTTCCTTTCCTATTGCTTTAATTGTTGTACTATCAAGACTCGCACATTCATAATGGTATTTACCTTTGGTAAATAAAGTCTCCTTCAATAATAATTACAATAATAATCTGCTTTATTCAAGTACAAGATGTTGCGTACAGACACGAAATTCATATGAATTTGTATGTGCAAAGCAATGTTAATCAACTTAATATAATAAATTTTATTTTTTCTATGCAAATAATTAATCTTAATTGATATAGTATAAATAAGAAAAATACAAATAGTACATTAAAATAAAGGACAGTAGAAATTCACTCAAATTACACAAGTTCCCAATGTGTTATCTTAACTCATGTAAATGTTTACATATTCTGCTTTCAGCATCATGACAAACAAATTTAGTCAACTTCATGTGATCTCATGGTGCCAAGGTTTACTATAGTGACGTTACTCCGATAAACCTCGACGGTACTCTTAAATTTCAACCCTCTTTATTAGAATTTAGTGAAGTTTCTGCTAAGTTTTGCCTATTTATACCATGACGTTGGGCCTGGTCTTGAAATTTTGAACCAAGTTTACCCGAGTTTAGCGAATTTTTTTCTTTATAGTATTGTGCATTTTTCACTAGCTTTATATTTTCGCTAAGACACGGAGGCCCCACTTGAACTTTCGGTCAAAAATTTACTAGAGTTTAGCGTGAGTACGGTAAGTAGTGCGCATTTTTCACTGCCTTTATATTTCTGGTTAAAACTCGAAGGGCTCACTTGAAACATACGATAAGGCTTACTCGAGCTCAATCTATAAGTGTCACATGTTTATTGCTAACTTTTTGTTTCTGCTAAGACTTGGAGGCCTCACTTGAAATTTCGATCCAGGTGTACTAAACCTTATGATAAGTGTTGTGTGTTTCTTGCCAGCTTTATATGTACTCTTGCGGTTTGCTGGATGGTGTGAGAGGTGGGTTTAGTCGAGTTTAGTGGAACTTGCGATAACTGCTGCAAATGTTTTACTCTATGAGTGCTACAACTCAATGCTCATGGTTTTGCATGTCTTTTCTCTGAGCTTTTCTTCTTCAGTCTCGTTCTGTCGTTTTTGTTTTTGTTGAGTTTATCATGATTGTGCTAACTGTCACAGTGTCACGTAAGGGCTCCTTAAAAAACCCCTTTCTGGTGATATCGACATGAACGTGACACTTGCCAAAGACCT